>CM071717.1:57663110-57677857 GCA_036630335.1 Physaria fendleri | reverse complement strand
TCTTAGTACGTCAATGTCTATAATGAAAGATTCTAATCCACAAGGAATGGTCACATTTCTGCTTGTTCTGTGCGAGACCTTGATGGTCACTTTTGTTCAGGACTACTATATTCCCCCTTTTGAATGTTTTTCAGACACATCTTTAATTCATTGCTTTGTAAAAAATAATAATAGTGTACCACTCATAGAAAAACTAATGGAGTTTCATGCTCGAACTAGTATTGTTGTTTTAAGAGTGGTCGAGCTATTCCCACCTAAATCATGTCATATCACGATCGATACATCCAAACTATTCACTGCAAGAAAATATGACCATCTGAGACAGGAGATTGAGACGCCTAGACCGTATAGCTCAAACAGAAAGAAGATTTGAGACATTTATATGACACCAAAAGAAGATGATGTCGTAAATAAATTGTAACATAGAAAGTGTCTTAAATTTGTGCCAAAATTAGAGACGCAGCAGTTACAACAGCGATATGATTGGATGACAATATATTAGATAAGGGTGAAAACAGTATTTCGATGTTCTAAATTAGATTCATAAATAAATTAGGACACATAACTAACAACATGTGATCCATGATACAATATTGTGGCGTAAATTTGCTACACGAATGAAAAACTTATTTCCATCGTAATTTCGAAATTTATATACCACCCGAAATGTTTCCAACTTATCTTAATATGTCGGGTTACGATATAGATATAAATAATGATTTAACTTACGATCTGGATGATATTAAGTTTAGAAAGTTTTATGTTTAATTAGGGCAATAATTCAAATGTATTGATCCGATACGATATAGTTTGAAAGGGAATATGTTGTAATGGATAGTAAAATTGATGATCTAGATTCTAGAAACCAACCTTTAGTTATGTGGAGGAGAACAAATGAGACAAGTGGAGCCTGTTGGATTATGATCGAGAAACATAAAGATGTTTGAAGCTTCAGAAAATAAAAATGTGGTCAAGTGGGTGAAAATGCATTTATTAATTACAAAATTTATGAATCGTAAAGCAAAATGACTGTCCAATGAGGGCATCTCCTCACGTGAAGTCGGCCACCACCAAATCCATTTTTTTTTTCCAATTATTGATACCACTAAATTATGAACTAAATATATAGTAGTATTATTTCAGTTCATTTTTATAATTTTAATTAAGAAATATTAACATGAACACTTTTTTTCTGAAATTAACATGAACACTAATAAGAGTATTTGCACTAAGATGGTATCATGGTAAACCTAAAATATTCCATCATAAGTCTATGATTTTGTGTATCTTTTGTGTTATCTCATGTAAGAATTCTTACTTATGAGATATGTATTTATAATCTTGTTTACATATATTTTATATATTATTTTTAAAAATTGTTTTTAATGTTAAAGACAAAATTTCTATATATGTAGAGTTTGCAAATAGATAGTGCTGGCTATGAAATAAATTGATATGAAAAAGAGTTGTATAACTTGGAAGATGATAGTGAGACCCAAACAATAAATACTAGCCATGGCACGTAACAATGACATACTTATAATTAAAGGATGGTCCCCAAAAGATTTTATCTTACGTCCAAATTATGGCACGTAACAATGACATACTTATAATTAAAGGATGGTCCCCAAAAGATTTTATCTTACGTCCAAATTCACATCAATTTTTATCGCTCAAAATAGTTATCATCTCACCATTTATTCATTAACAAATTTTCAAAATATATTTGGTTTAGATCAAAAAATCTACACAAAACATCTTATTTATATATACTTATTTTTGAAAAATACTTAACTTTCTCTTGCGTACCAAATTTCTAATAAGTATATAATAGGTTGGGAATTATATCATTTATTGATAATAACAAAGATTTTTTTTTTTCTTGTATTGAGAAATTACAAGCTGATATTTTCTTCTTCTGTTATGTCCACGTGCGCATAAATTAACTACTTTTCGAATTCCTTATATTTTGATTATTGTGACGTCTATTTTCTAAAGAAAAATCGTACATTTAGCGATTCACTAGCTAAAATTTAGCGTATATATATATATATATTTAAAAAAAAAAAATAAGGTGTAATTAAATAAACAGAAACTAGTAGAACTAGATCATCGTAGTCAAACCGATATCTTTGACTTCCCCACCCAAGAAATTGAATTAAAAGATTACTCAAAGGATGATCCACTTCAAATTTAAAGAACCAAAAAATAGCGTCGTAGATCGTAAGACCTTTGAACATTATCAAACAACATTTAATTTTGCAGTTTGCAAAGATATCAAACATCATTTAGCGTTTTTTTCCTTTAAAAATCTTGAAAAATGCGAAATTCTTTAGAGTAGTACTATATCTATTTACAGTACTGGATACTGGATAGCACAACAACGACAATAATAAATAAATAAAAACATTAAAGAAGTTGAGAGGTCAAAGTCAAAAGATCAAATAGTATATAATTGGAGTTAGTTCGGAGTTGTTCACATTTTGTATTTTGTATCCAACTTTGTAACATGACCTTCTTGGCCGCAATTGTATCTAGTTGCCACATTTGCCTAATTGTTTACACACACCTTAACCAATAATATACGGTTTAAATCCGGTTTAGATTATTCAAAGTTACAATACTTATTTTAAAATACGAGATCTTATATTATAAAACGTATAAAATTTACACTTGCCGAAAAATACGTGTGAAAACATATGGGCTCTTTATAATAAACCTTGAACAAATTAAATAGTCAAATATTAACATCACAAATCTAAAAGAGACCAAGAATCGTGGACACATGGTTACATTAGATACTTCCCTATAGTAAAGATCCCTTATTTCTCTAACCAGAATCTTTTTTATTTTTCCTTCTCTAATCATATCCTAATCTCTCTACATATATATATATATATACAGCCTGTATATATCTGTAATCAAACCCTGTTCTCTTTCACTAGATTACAAAAAAACTCCACAAAAACTCATACTTCTTTGTGATCTCTATAATGGAGCAACAACGTAATACTAGACCCAAGCCCAAGCTACTAACCCGACTCAACACCTACGTTGATTCAACCCGGGTCGGAAAACGATTCAAACTCGCCGAACGTAATTCCTCTTTCACGACGGAGCTTCGTGCTGGTACAGCGACTTTTTTAACCATGGCTTATATTCTCGCCGTTAACGCTTCAATCCTCTCTGATTCCGGTGGAACTTGCTCTGTTTCCGATTGTATTCCTCTTTGTTCAAATCCAACGATTCAACCTTCTCAGTGTACTGGACCAGGTCTCCGATTACTCCAACCTGATGATTCCTGTACCAACGATTCAACCTTCTCAGTGTACTGGACCAGGTCTCCGATTACTCCAACCTGATGATTCCTGTAAATTCAATCCTGTTAATCCTGGTTACGCTGCTTGCGTTGAAGGAATTCGGAAGGATCTAATCGTTGCTACTATAGCTTCTTCGTTAATCGGTTGTGTAATCATGGGATTGATGGCGAATCTTCCTTTAGCTTTAGCTCCTGGAATGGGAACTAACGCTTATTTCGCTTACACCGTTGTTGGATTTCACGGATCCGGTTCGATTTCTTACCGTACTGCACTCGCCGCCGTGTTCATCGAAGGATTGATATTCCTCTTCATCTCCGCCATAGGTTTCAGAGCCAAGTTAGCGAAACTCGTTCCAAAACCGGTGAGAATCAGTTCCTCCGCCGGAATCGGACTTTTTCTAGCATTCATCGGTTTACAGAACAATCAAGGAATAGGTTTAGTTGGATATAGTCCTTCAACACTCATCACTCTCGCCGCTTGTCCTACCTCATCACGAGTTTCGTTAGCTCCCGTTATAACGTCAGCGAACGGAACCGTTAGTTTAATCCCCGGAGGAGCAGTTTCGGGTGATATTATGTGTGTTAACGGACGAATGGAGAGTGCAACGTTCTGGTTAGGTATAGTTGGATTCGTGATCATAGCTTATTGTTTGGTGAAGAAGGTGAAAGGAGCTATGATTTACGGAATCGTTTTCGTAACGGCGATTTCGTGGTTCCGTAACACAGAGGTAACGGCGTTTCCTAACACATCGGCTGGAGATTCAGCTCATGAGTATTTCAAAAAAATCGTTGATGTACACGTCATCAAACATACTGCTGGAGCTTTAAGCTTCTCCGGTATAAGCAAAGGACATTTCTGGGAAGCTTTGGTGACATTCCTCTACGTAGATATATTAGATACGACAGGGACGCTTTACTCAATGGCTAGATTCGCCGGATTTGTCGACGAGAATGGAGATTTCCCCGGACAGTATTTCGCGTTTATGTCCGATGCCTCCGCGATTGTGATCGGATCTTTACTCGGAACATCTCCAGTGACGGTTTTCATCGAATCGTCGACGGGGATACGAGAAGGTGGAAGGACGGGGCTAACGGCGATTACTGTGGCGGTTTATTTCTTCTTAGCAATGTTTTTCACGCCGTTGTTAGCTTCGATTCCAGCTTGGGCTGTTGGTCCGCCATTGATATTAGTGGGGGTGATGATGATGAAATCGGTGACGGAGATTAATTGGGAAGATATGAGAGAAGCGATTCCGGCATTTGTGACAATGATTCTGATGCCGTTAACTTACTCCGTCGCGTATGGATTAATCGGAGGGATTGGATGCTATATCGTGCTACATCTATGGGATTGGGGAGAAAAAGGTTTGGTGAGATTAGGGTTACTAAAAAGGAAAGTTGAAGAAGACGAAGAAGAGCATCATAATAATGAGGTTGTCAAAGTTAGTGAGACTGATACTCCTGTTTAATTTTATTTTTTTTTACAAATTTTTGTAACTATTTGATTTTTTTTTTTCTTCTATAGGATTATTTATTAGTAAGAATTAAGGACAAGTGATTGTGTATTATTGATTTTGTTAGATTTTTGCAAAGATAAAAATTGTAAAAATGTGTTGGTGGGAGATAAATAAAAATTGTAGAAATTTTTTATTTTATGTCTCTTTTTTTTTTTTTTTTTTTTTTTTTTTTAAAAATTTTTTTTTTTTTTTTTTTTTTGTTACTTTGACAAATAATGACAAATTGACAATGGCAAGGTTAAGCAATAAGCACACAAGCAGATTAAGTGGGCTATAGAATCTATAATTGATAAAGCCCATGAAATAAAAAGCCCAAAAATACAACTTCGTTTTTCTTATTGTAAAACGCAGATTTTGGATCTTGTAATCAGGAGGTGAAGAACGAACGAGAGATAGAGAGTGAACAATGAGTGTGATTGGAAGCAAGAGCTGTGTATTCTCGGTGACTAGATATTCCCGAGGAAATGAGAAATCTTCTTGTTTCATTTCTTCTATTAAGAATCCTTCACTTGATCTGAGATTTCCCAGAAATCGTGCGAGAGTTTCCTGCAAAATGTCTGGAGAAAGTTCAGGAACAGAAGGAACAAATGGGGTTTCGCTAAGCTCCAAGAACAAAATGGAGGATTATAATACAGCTATGAAGAGATTGATGAGGAGTCCTTATGAGTATCATCATGATCTAGGTACATTCTTCGATTTTGTTCATAATTTCAGTGATTTTTTTTTTTTTGGTTAATCAAGACAGTGTTCATTTGACTTTGTGGTTAGGTTGCTAGTATAGATAATTGCTCCTTAATTAGATTTGAACTTGGACAATTTTGTCAATGAAACTGAGTTTAGGTGGTTTAAGTTCCAAGAAGTATGGAGTTAACAGTTTCTTGAACTTGGAGATAGATGTATGAAATTGATAGACAAAGATTTACCTTTTTTTTTTTTTTTTTTAGATTTTCCTTTTTTTTTTTTTTTTTTGAGGCCATAATCATACAAAAGAGAGAATTTTTGAGCAGTACATTGGATAATCATGGACGGAGAGTGATTTATGAAATTGCTGACAGTTGTTAAAATGATATAGTGTTTCATGTGGTCATCTGTAATGATGTTTTCTTACATTTTTGGTCCTTTGTCTTGTTGTTCAGGCATGAACTATACACTGATAAGAGATGAACTGATCGTTGGGTCACAGCCGCAGAAACCTGAGGACATAGATCACTTGAAGCAGGAACAGAATGTTGCTTACATACTTAACTTGCAGCAAGACAAGGACATTGAGTATTGGGGAATCGATCTAGAATCCATTGTTACACGATGTAAGGAGCTTGGAATCCGTCACATGAGAAGACCCGTAAGAAACTTCCTTGAGTTCTAAGCCTGTGGATTTGAGTTTGTTTCATTATATATTTTGGTTTTTTTTTCTAATTCTTTCAGGCAAAAGACTTTGATCCACTTTCGCTGAGAAGCCAGCTTCCAAAAGCTGTATCATCTTTAGAATGGGCTGTTTCAGAAGGTAAAGGAAGAGTCTACGTCCATTGCTCAGCTGGATTAGGAAGAGCCCCTGGGGTATCAATTGCTTATATGTATTGGTTCTGCAACATGAACGTAAGTAAAAAACATAAGTCTCACTCAACCTCACTCCAAGCAAAAAGCTTCAAACTTTTTTGAAATCTGATTCTATATTTCTAACAGCTTACCACAGCTTATGACACATTGGTATCAAAACGTCCATGTGGGCCTAACAAAGGAGCTATACGCGGAGCAACATATGATCTTGCTAAGAACGATCCATGGAAAGAGCCGTTTGAGAGTCTCCCTGAGAATGCATTTGAGGATGTTGCTGATTGGGAAAGGAAATTGATTCAAGAACTGGTCTTGATCAAGCTAAGGGAATGATCTAGCTGTTTCTAGCTGTCTTTGTTTTTTAGAACATTCACTAATTCTTTCCTGTTTTCTTCTACATTCAAAAATATATGTAGTAAGATGAATTTTAGAGACTTATGAATCTCCTTTTCCATTGCAATTTGCAGTTGTATAGAGCACACCGAAATTGTTAAAAAAAATTATTTCACCTTCTAAACTGTTAGAAAATTGACGGTTTCTTAGAAAGTATATCACGAAAAAATAATTAAAGATATGAAAAATATATATACCGTAAATAAAAACAAAAAATATATTTTTCTAAAATATATATATATCAAAATTGATCGTTCTTATGGAATTTTAGTTTTAAATATTTTTTAATTTATAAATTTATTTTCTCCAACTTTTTTGTTTTATAATGGAATTTTAGTTTTCAATATTTTGTAATTTATAAATTTATTTTATTTATTTTATTTTTTTGTACTGGAATTTTAATTTTTAATATTTTAATTTAAAATAATTAATTTTATTAAACTATACATATTTTTTAATGAATTGTGAATTCTACGTAATTTATAATTTTTATTAAAATTTCCTGCTTTCCGCTACCGCTCTCTGCTACCGTTTCCCGCTACCGCTATACCAATCAAAAATTTATTTTTCTATTCTCAGCTACTGTTCTCAGCTACAACTCTCAGCTACAGCTCTCCGCTACCGCTCACAGCTCCCGCTTGAGCTGTTGTCAGCTCCTATTCCCCACTCCGCTTTCCCAATCGAGCTTTGTGTGTCTTGATTACTCTTAAGGATCTGCAAGTCCGTTCGACTCATGAATCTTGGTGATTCAGATGGTGTGTCACTTAAAGGAATTAGCTACTCCGGAAAGTGATATGTGCATGAGTTGGGGAGTATGAGAATTTGGCTAGGGTTTGTGCCTGAGTTTGAGCTGAGCGTGTGTGTGTTTTTGAGGACCATTTGAGTTTGAGCTGAGCGTGTGTGTGTTTTTGAGGACCATTGTGGTAATGATTGAGATGCCATTGTGATAATGGTTGGGACTCTTTATGGGTCGGTTTTGTGAGTTAAGTGGTAGATAATCTTTTGGTTATTTTTGTGGTATTTAGTGGTGTGTTGCTTGTTTTACTGAGGTGCACTGTTGCAGTCGCGAATCTGGAACATCATGGACTCAAAGTTAGATCTGGATCATCTGTGGTCGGATCATGCTCATATTTGGAAGGTAGCTTCAGGACATCTAGGACTTGCTTTTCAACGTTTAAGATTAGAAATGAACGGTTAGTGTTTGTTTTGTGACCCAATCTTTGAGGTTGATTGTTTCTGTTCTAAATGAAGCCTCTAGTTGAAGTATAGTCTTTAGGTTGAGTTCGAATTTGTGTGGTTTAGGGAGTCGAATTTTGTGTGATTAATTGTGTGATTTTGGTGGCTTAATCTTTCAAATTTTTTGAATTATTAGGTGATTTTTATGTTATTTTTGTGGTTAATTTTATTTACTATTTTTAGCATAATATTATGGATAATATTACGTCAATTCTGATTGGTTGAGAATAAAAATATAAATGGGGATTAATTAGAGAGTCCTAGGGTTTTATTTTTTTTGCTAAAGTCGACTTTGGAGAGAGACTAGGGCGATTTTGGTTGAGAGAAGAGTTAGAGAGGAATCGACTAGTTTGTTTGATTGATTTGCATAGATCTATGGCTGGTACGTGTTTCTGTCATACCCGTATGTGTTGATTTTCTCGATATTTCTGTGTATATAGCTGTGAGACAGGTTGATCGCCTCACTCAGTATTTATTAAATATTGATTTCGTCACTTCTTTGATGCAGATAAGGGAAAAGGAAAGGTAGTCTAAGCTGGAACGTGGGATCACGGTTGGAGAGAAGAGATCGATCTGGACATGGCGTTTTCTGTGTAGTCGGTTTTGAGACTCTATGTGATGCGTTTTGTTGCTTTGTTTAGGAGACGATTACTTGCTGTTTCTTTTGGTGTTTTCTTTGCTTCAGTTCAGTATTATGTTTGAGATGTTTTTATTGATTTATTAAAGACTAGAAAAGACTTGAAAATTTGTGTTGCAAATCTGTTCGATCTGGTTAATCGTAGTTAGCAAAATTTGTATAAATTTGTGTAAAATTTTTGAGCTGAATGACTTTGAGGGATTAATTAAGTGATGAGTGAAGATCATTAGGTTCGAATTTGAGAATTTTTAGATTTAGGAAAGATGACTTTTAATGGTTCAGAATAAAAGGTATAATTACTGGAATTTTGTTCGTATTGTTAAAATTGTTAGGGAAATTGGTTAGTTATTGTTAGATTGCTTATTAGATATTGCTAAGTTGCTGGCTAGACATTAGTGAGTTGTTAAGTGATTTGTGATTGTTAGGTTGCTGGTTAGATAGTTCTAGAATATCTTAGGTTGTTATCGAAAAATTAGGGAACTGCTAGAAATCGAATATCGCTTTGAGTGTAATTATTTTTCCGCTGTAATTATTTATATAAAAAAAATCCGGGGTGTCATATACGTCCTCGTCTAACTGGTAATAATAGCCTAACTTTGAAACATAAACAGTTGATAATGTATTTAATAACATAAGACTTGTGTGTTTGAACAAACCCAAAAATAGTAGCTATATACATACCTGATGAACGATCCATAGCAAAAGGAAAGTGAATCACTAAGAAACGAGTACAAGCAAAACCAACCTTCAGAAGTAGTTCACGCCTGAGAAAAACAGCCAAGGAGACCAAAGACGGAGATTTTAGGGAGACAACCACCGTCAAAAACAAAGACCGACACATCCGCCAAGAGGAAAAGACGCGATGAGCGGTAACGGAAGTCACGACGGAGATTGACAGATCTGGAAGAAAAAAGACCGAGCAAATATCTCAACAACTTTTAGTCTAACAAATTTTTCTTAGATATTCCTAATATCTAGTTAAAACTTAAAACAAATATTCACTTGTGCTTATCTCTAATGAATATTCTCCTCTCGTCCTTATCTTCAATTAGCCTCCTATTAAATATAGTTTCTTTTTTTAATATTACAATAATTTTAGGGTCATTTTCTACTTTGTCCCTACAGCTTTTTTTTTTTTTTCCATACTCCCACAAAGCTTTTTTTTTCTCCATACTTCCACAAAAAAAAAAAACAGTTTTTTTTGCTTACAAAGAACCTTTTTTATTTTGGAATCATGGGGGGGAGGAGTTGGGGTTTTTTTTTTTGGGGCACGTGACAGTAAAAAAGGTTTTGGTGGCATATGAGAACTTGATTCATAATTTTATCCGTCCCAAAAATTCTATAGAATCATTTAGTACATGTTTATCCGCCCAAAAATTATACTCATATTTCATCTTAGTTATTTTATTATATAATAAACTAGATTATCACGGGTTAATTATTTTAATAAATTTTAAAATTTTATATTTATTTATACGTATTAATTATTTTATTTATAAAAATTTAAAATATTATATTATTTTATTAAAAAAAATTAAAGAAACAAATCATTTTAAAAATAAATATATTAATGATAATTTCAAATTACTTTGCAATCCGAAATAGCATATCCGCAATAAAACTTTGGTAAAACATATAAAAATAATTTTAAGAGAATATCAATATTTAGTCAAAATAATACTACGTTTAAATCAAACTCGGATTCATATTTTTCGATCAATTCTAAATCGAGAATCAGATGTTAAATGTATTTTTACTCTTACCATTTAAATATAGCGAATCAAATCGGCATATTCTTGAATTTTTAAGTGACATCGTATGATTAAAAAAACATTTGATTTCATTGAATTTCGATTTATTGTAAAAAGGTTAAGGGCCTGCAAATGTTTTGGCCTAAAAGCATTTTCTAATCATGAAAACTATACCGTTTTTGATGATAACGATATAAAGACGGTGTCAGGTCTTCCGTTGTTCCTCCCAATGATACTCCACCGATGGTTCTCAACCCTGTGACACTTGATTCATCCAAGATATTCAATGTATTACTCGATCCGTTTACTGATTTTTCCACCAAAACCGAACAAAATCTTTTGTAAGCCAAAGAGGTAACATGACATCGCATAAGTGGGAATAGCAAAAGCAACTGCTTTGAGAAGAACCTCTTTACGTCCTTGAGATAAGTACTGATTTTTCCACGAGACTATACGGTTCTTCGTTTTCTCCTCTATGAAGCGCAACGTTGTTATTTTTGAACCCACGAAAGCCTCGGGCAATCCTAAATAAATTCCTTTACCACCGATTTGATGTATCCCTGTCTCTTCTTTAATTCTAGCTTTGTCTTGTTCTGTAATTTTTGTACCATAGATAATGCTAATTGAATCTTTGTCCCGATGCTTCACGGTAGTCTTCAAGAATTATATATATAATTTAATATATATATATATTTGTGTATGTAGTAAATGTCAAGAAAGTATTTGTAGTGTAGTGGTTATGCCCTTCTATTGTTATTTGAAGTCATAGGTTCAATTCTTTTTAGTGCACCATTTTGAGAATTTTTTTTATTCGTCCATGTCATCAAAAATCTCCATGTCGTCGACACGTGACAACTAACAGAAACAAAATTAACGCCGTCTTTTTTTTTCCGTCCGTCAATTTAACGTCATGTGTTAAAACGAAATTTTTATGAAACTTGATGTTTTAATTTGAGATTTTAAAAATAGTTGTTGTTTAAAAAAAACTTGATGTTTTAATTTGAGATTTTAAAAATAGTTGTTGTTTAAAAACGAAGAAGTCATTGTTCGTGTTTTAAATTGGAAAAACGAAAAAGTTTAAGGTTTTTTCGACAGTTTTCTTAATGTTAATAGTACAATTGAACAAAGAATCAATTTCCAGGATATCCCTTATTCTTTTATTCAAATCCCATATGTCCCTCGTTTAATTTTCTTTTTATTTTTCCAAACCGAAAGAACACAAAAAAGAAAAAAACAGCCGCTCATCTCATCTCTCTCGCTTCACTTCACGTATCTTCACTTCTCGATTTGTTCCTTTTTTTCTTCTCTCAAGTTCTTATCTACTCAATTTCATCCCTATTTGTTGCAATAATAAACCCCCATTTCGTTNAAATGCTCCTTCAAGACAAACAAAACAGCATCGTGGTGGACGTGAATCGAGATTGGAGCCAGTCATTGAGCAACCTCGAAACCGAAACCCTGAGATGCCTCCTGAGGTAAGCGTTTTCTTTTAGTTCGATTTTGAATGTCACTTTGTGGTTGTGATGTGAACAGGTTCGATTTTAGAATTTTTGATTGAATGGTATTGGTTTGTGATAACTAGGGATCAGTTTGAAACTTAAAAACCCATGTCCCTCTAGTCAAAAACTAATCAGAAGATATGGTCTTAGAAAAGTGAAATGTGTAAATACTATGTAATTGCTGCAGTGTGTNCGTTATGACTATAGTGTATATATATATAACTGCATGTTACTAATCCAACTAATCATTTGTGTTTTTTTAAGGAGAATGAAACTGAGGAGATACAACCTATTCCACCGGAGAAGCTTTTCTTCAGCAACACGGATTATGTCTTTACCTGCAAATTGGCCTCAAAGTGTGATGATGTAAGCACTTTAAAGCTGCTTGAATCGAAACTGCCGCCTGCTAAAATGAAGTGGTCGAGGTTCAAAGAGAAAAGCTGGCAATGCTCCTTCAAGACAAACAAAACAGCGTCGTGGTGGACGTGTATCGAGTTTGGAACCAGCCATTGAGCAACCTCGTACACGAAACCAAAACCCTGAGATGCCTCATGTGGTAAGCTTTTTCTTTCAATTCGATTTTGAATGTCGCTTTGTGGTTGTGAACATGTTCGATTTTATAATTTTTGATTGAATGGTATTGGTTTGTGATTGGATGGTATTGGTTTTTGATTTCCGAATTTGGTTTTTGTTTGAATGGTATCTGATTAAATGGTTTGTGATTTTAGTGTATAAGTGAAATGTTTGACACAACATGTTTTATAATTTCGAAATTTGGTTATACCAAAGTCTTTTATTTTGATTATAATTTGATGTTTTTTCCTTAATAATGAGTCTCTTATTTAGTTTTTAGGTTGGGTTGGTCAGTGTAATACATAACTGTACTTGTGATAGCTAGGGATCATTGTGAAACTTAAAAACCCATGTCCCTCTATAGTCAGAAACTAATCAGAAGATATGGTCTTAGAAAAGTGAAATGTGTAAATAATATGTAATTGCTGCAGTGTGTATAAAAAGACATTTATTGGTTATCAAACTTTTTTACTTTGTTTAGTTCATTTGATATGACTGCTTTCTTTTTATTGCTGCATTTTTCTGAAACTGTTGCTTATTAGTTCAGTTTTTGTGATTGTAAATTGTAGGTTTTTGATTTGTGGATATTTGGTGTTATGACTATAGTGTATATATATATAACTACATGTTACTAATCCAACTAATCATTTGTGTTTTTTTTAGGAGAATGAAACTGAGGAGATTTTTCTGAAACTGTTGCTTATTAGTTCAGTTTTTGTGATTGTAAATTGTAGGTTTTTGATTTGTGGATATTTGGTGTTATGACTATAGTGTATATATATATAACTACATGTTACTAATCCAACTAATCATTTGTGTTTTTTTTAGGAGAATGAAACTGAGGAGATACAACCTATTCCCCCGGAGAAGCTTTTCTTCAGCAGCACGGATTTTGTCTTAACCTGCAAATTGACCTCGAAGTGTGATGATATAAGCACTTTAGAGCTGCTTGAATCGAAACTGCCGCCTGCTAAAATGAAAACTGTTGCTTATTAGTTCAGTTTTTGTGTTTGTAGATTGATAGGTTTTTGATTTGTGGATATTTGGTGTTATGACTATAATGTATATATATATAACTGCATGTTACTAATCCAACTAATCATTTGTGTTTTTTTAAGGAGAATGAAACTGAGGAGATACAACCTATTCCACCGGAGAAGCTTTTCTTCAGCATCACGGATTATGTCTTTACCTGCAAATTGGCCTCGAAGTGTGATGATGTAAGCACTTTAAAGCTGCTTGAATCGAAACTGCCGCCTGCTAAAATGAAGTGGTTCTACGACCACCCTCAATTCAAGCATGTTTTTCACATGCCCAAAGAAAAGTTCCACAAACTTACGCATCTGTGGTTGCTGCTTCTACGGACCGTGGACACTAAGATGGAGAAGATGGCATGGTTCATAGTCAATGGAGTACCCATTAGGTACAGTAAACTCTTTTGCTCAATAGTTCAGTTTTTCTGTTTGTAGATTGAAAGCTTTTTGCTTTGTGGATATTTGGTACCCATTAGGTACTCCATAAGGGAGCATGCTCTTCTCAGTGGCTTCAACTGTAAGGCATACCCAGATAATCATAGAGACACTCTTGGCAGTATTGACTTTCCGATGCGTCACTTTGGAACTGATGGAAAAGATCCACAGAATAAGATTCTTGTTAGCGATGTAATGAGTGGTGTGCAGATCTTGGCGTGTGAGGCTCTTCCCGTGATGCAGGAGGCATTTATGGAATCTTATGACGGTGATGGAACTCTTGACACTAGTGAATGTGGAAGGATGTGCAAAAGGAAATAGAAGCATTGTTCTATGATAGGGTGGCCATTGTTGAATGTTAAAAATGTGCTTGGCGAAACTAAGGTATTGAAATTGTATTAGTCNNNNCTCATGGATGAGGAGGACGTGTACGAAGGAGAGGACTACATGTCTGTAAATTGGAAAACTTGCATTCTTCAAGCAAAAAAGAAGATATTCTTTGAAGACTTGTTCGAATCTGATGTGGGTGGCCGGAAAGACAATCTGAACGGAAGACGCAAGTTGAGTTTGAAAGAGACATTGATGCAAGCTGTTGATAATGTAACTGTTGTATTGGGTCAGAAGATTGATGATGTTTCAGCTGTATTTTGTTAGAAGCTTGACACGATGGACAAAAAGGTTAATAACGTGGAAACAACTGTGACTCATTTGGTGGAATGGCATAATCAAGTAAACCCTGATAATACATATCATGCTTATAAGGATGACCAAAATGGAGTTGGAGGTATTAAAATTAAAT
>CM071717.1:57599279-57614090 GCA_036630335.1 Physaria fendleri | reverse complement strand
AATTACCAAATGAGACTTGATTTGTTATCATAAAAGTATAGTAAAATAAACATATCGTCAAAAAAAAAAATCGTGTACAACATTATATACCATTTTATGTCAAAAACAAATTAAGAAGTAAAATAAAAATTTCAAATTCATTTCAAATTCATTTTTGTGCTTTTATATATTTCTTTATTCAACTATGGGTATCAAATTCAATCTTTACAAAAACAATTGTGGTATTTATGAAATATATATATATATATATATATATTTATTCTTTGTTGGTGTAGTATATATATATATGAAAAATATATATATATTAATCTTTTAATTTATATATAGATGACGTGACACATTGTGAATATTTAATTTAATTATTATATAAGTTAACTTATATATATATATATATATTTATTCTTTGTTGGTGTAGTATATATATATATGAAAAATATATATATATTAATCTTTTAATTTATATATAGATGACGTGACACATTGTGAATATTTAATTTAATTATTATATAAGTTAACTTAATATCAATATGGAATTCATATGTTTGCTAGTAATTTGATTTTGTTTTGATTTTTTTTTTCTTTTGATTATCGTTTGCTTATATTTTACTTTTGTTTTGATTATTTTTTGTTTTTCTTTTGATTATGTTTTGTTTATATTTTGTTTTTGTTTTGATTATTTTTTTATTTTCTTTAGATTATGTTTTGAATTTATTTTGCTTTTCTTTTTGACTATTTTGATTTTATTTTGATTATTTTTTTTTTACTTTTTTTCAATTATTGTTGGTTTATATGATTTTAGTTTTTATAAAACCACTAAACCGAAAATCCAAAAAATATGATTTTAGTTTTTATAAAACCACTAAACCGAAAATCCAAAAAAAAAAAAAACTGAACTGTAACCAAACAAAAAATTGTGTGCACCCTAATGTATAATTATTAATGAAAAATTCTTTTTTTTTTTTTTTAATAAAATAGGCAATGATAGTTTTTGGTAAGTCCATGGAGAAAGAAAATGAAAATTAAAATTGTGATGAGGGAGAAGTGAAGAACTTACCGATTATATAGAGGAGGGAGGTAGATCATGATTCAATTGATCTTGACGAGTAGTTAGAGGCAACCAAAAAAAACTTGAAAGGAAGATTTGAAAAAAATGATTTTTAAGTGTGAAAAGTAAAAATGCATTTTTGTGTTTTAGTAGAGGAACAAAACAAATTATTAACAGATGGAGAAATATGCTATGATAATATGTATTGACCCCATTTGGGTATCGTTTTATCGGCTGTAAAATTTCTTACACCAATCCGATCCGCGTGGAACAAATAAAGAATACTTTGAATAAGACAGGGTAACAATATTTTCTCTAATGTCATTTTGAATGAATACAAATGTTCTTTTGTCTTTTTACATTATTTTTCAACTTTTGTTTTAAATCTTAAATACGTCTGCAAAATACGGTGTTTGATACTTTTACATAGAAACTACCCATAAATTAATATATCACAAATTTAAAAGAAACAATCTTATTTATTTACGAGTGAGTTTGTTACTATTTGCCAAAAAAAAAAAACCATTAGCTAGTTATTTGAAATAAAGTGTTAAGACATGTCTTGTTACAACTAAAAAACATTTACATACATGATCTTGTTCGATTTTTCTTTACATTCGTTGAGATTGAAGCTTTTTTTCTTATAGGTTTAAGAACTTATATCAATCTGCATGGTCTTAATCACAACATATGTCATCAAAAAGCACAAAAGATACAAAAAATTATGTTCAAACATCCTCGACTGATCATAATCCATACTATTATTCTGCCTTCGTTTGAAAGATTGGCAATGCTACTCTCGTAGTTGATCCTCTCTACTCTATTCTTTTTCCTTAATTACTTCTGATTTTGTCACTGTCGTCCAAATTTACTTGACTCACATTTCCTCTCTTCTAACATTTTGTAACAACTTCTTCTCTTACTCATATTCATGAGAGTAGCCAACTTTTTAGAAACAAAATTCTGTAATTTTAGTCTTAATACTTTTTTTTTGGTCGAAAGTCTTAATACCTTTTATACTACAACGTATATCAATTGAAATTTTCTTTTCAGTTATTAATGAAATAAGTAGTGTTACAACTAAAAAAAAATTTTAGACAAAAATATAATCTTGATTATTTTTTTCTTAATTTTCGTTGAGATTGAAGATTAGTAAGTTCATCTTTCCAATATGATTTGATAAACTTGTTCATATTTAATTTTCTTATTTTGTTGAGATTAAAATTATGTAACATCATTAACAAAAACAAAATTTATGTAACACCGTGTTTTACATATCTTTAATGTAAGTGGTTCTTGTTTAATACGATGAGAAAATTATCCATAATGGTTTTTTCTGTATATAATACGATGAGAAAATTATCCATAATGGTTTTTTCTGTATAACCCTGTAACGGAGTATTCATGGTGTCGGATTTGTTGCATTGTTGTGGGGGAGCCTGTAATAACGTAGATCTTACCGTTTTCTCCTCTTAGATCCCTTGTCCAAAACCGATTGAATTGTGTTCAAACCTCTTTGAACATCATTCACAATCCTAATTACATAGAAAAATTGGCAATGCTACTCTTGTAATTGATCCTCTCTGCTGCACTCTTTTGCCTCGACTGCTTCTCATCCTCCATAATTACTCGACTCACCTTTCATCTTATATAAAATGGATATCTAGTTTTTGTTTCTCTAAATTATCTTTAACCTTATATAGGAAAATATGTTTGAGAAGATTATATTAGGTCTACTGTGCTTATTTCCAAAACCAAATTCTGAATTATCACCATTTTTTTTATAATATGTAAATTTATTAGTTCATGACAAAAAAAAAATGTAAATTTATTAGTACCAATTATATACGAATATCAATTAAAAACTTTCAGTAAAATTTTCTTGAATTATTTTTTCCTGGAAAATTTTAAGTTTTCCTTTTTCTGAAACTAATAGTGTTATTTCATAATAATCAATTAAAACTTTCAACTACATTGAGAAGTGATTACATTGTTGCAAAATTATATTAGACAAACCAAATAAATTTTCTTAATTCCAATGTTTTTTTTTCTGAAAAAATCTCTAGTTATCAAAGAAATGAAAACAAAATTCCATAACTTTAGTTTTTTTTTTAGTGACCACCTAATCAAATATCAAATCATACTAATCCAATCGACATTCACACCAAGCATTTTCAAATAACTTGCAAAATAGCCAAACAAAAAAATAAGAGAGACAGAATAAATATATCACTAATGGCGTCAGGGTTTAGGATCAGGGAAAATCCCGGTGTACTCAAACGAATCCCTTCCATAAGGATCACCGGAAGCTTCCGCATATGTTGCTGAATCTACATTAGGGTTTATTCCAGCAAGCCTTAGTATACTCTCAAGCTCATACACCACCTTACTCATCGATGGCCTATTAACCCCCTCCGGTTCAACGCATTGTAGAGCCACATCTACATACTTCTCGAACCCTTTCAGATTTCCGCTGTTTTCGATGATCGCCATGTCCAGCAATTCTTGCAGGTCATACAAATTTCTCGATTTATTCATCTTCTTCTTTACCTCTTTTACAATAAATTCCATACCTTTTATAAAATATATATCAATTGAAAATTTCTTTTAAAACAATTCATGAAATAAATATTGCTATTTCATGATAAATTGTTACAAACGTCAAAAAAAATTAAAAAAGATATTCTTGTTCTTTTTTTTTTTCTTAATTTCCGTTGAGATTGAATTATTTAGTAAAATCATCTTTCAATATCATTTAACGTACATAAATGTCAACTTGTTCATATTTAATTTTCCTATTTTGTTGATCTTGGAATTATGTAATACCATGTTCTTACATATCATGTAAAGCTAACTTGTTCATTTTTACATATCTTTGATGTAAATCTAAGCTAAGACAAGCCGGTAATTGCTTGTTTTACTATATCAAGTACTTGGCTTAATTGAAAAAATATTTGTACTTGAATTTGTTTAAACAAGTACCGCCTCAAGAAATACTTGCCCAAATTTATGAGGTTTGCAAGATACTTGATCCGTTATTTGATTTGTTACTTGATCCGCTACTTGATACTTATTTTCCATTACTTACTTCTAAAAAATTACTTGTACATGTAACTTACTCCAAATTACTTGTATTAGTCGCATGCTTCTAAATTATTTGTACCCGTAACTTGCTTATAAATTAGAATAAGAGATAGAGAGAGTTCGTCGTAACATTTAGGTATATATTAAAAATAGGTTTCATGTTTGTGTTTAATGTTAAAGAGTAAAACTTATTAAAGAGTAAAACTTATTTACAAACAAATTTAAGTATATAAACACAAATAATATATATAGAACAACAAAGTACACATGTATCAAGTATTCTAAAACCGAGTATAAGTATCATGTATTTTATCATAGAGTACAAGTAACAAGTACAAGACAAGTACTAATTTTTTTTTCCCAACTTGTTATTTGGTTTGTACTTGCAAGATCTTGATACTAAAATATTATTTTATAAATAAATAAATAATAAGATTTATATCATTAAATATTTTAAAGTTATGGCGTTTATATAAAACTAGGTTAGATTTTTAAAAATGATCTAAAAAGATAATGATAATGATAGATAATATTTTATGATTACAAAGTTTAGCTAAATATTTTCGTTTTTACAATTTATTAGCTCATGTTTATCCACTAATTAAGTGGGTGATTACAATTTATTAGCTCATGTTTATCCACTAATTAAGTGGGTGATTGGGAGAGCGTTTCAAGGACGTTTGCGGTGTCACTGCTTAACATCAAGCCAATCATGATAAAAAAATGAGTCTCTCACACGTGTGTGATTTCAACAAATAACTGTTTTTAAAAGCTACGTTATACAGCTACAATTTCAAGAGTTTGCTCATGACGTTCTTCATCTTTCTCTTTTTCACCACTTTACCAATCAAACAAATACCTAAATTTAATATCGATTGAATAGCTAAAAACCTTGATTTTTAGATTTCGATTTCACTTTTCAGATTTCGATTTCGATTTCACTTTGATTTTTAGATTTCTATTTCACTTTGATTTTTAGATTTCGATTTCAATTGACTATCTTCGTTCTTCCAATGTATAGATTTCTAGATTTCGATTTCAATTGATTCATATCTAGCTCTGAAGCTTTCACTACGATGCTCCTTAATGCGATGGAAGCTCTGGGTTGTGGTTTTGATGTTCGGCTTCTCTACTGCAAAGGAGCTCATGGGTCAAGACTTGTTCGTGATCTCCTTGCGTTCAAGAGCGATCGTGCACCGATCACAGTGAGAAAGTTGAACCAGCTGTTTTTATATAGTTCGAAGCTATTGTACGGATTTGAATGTCTCTTGGTGACATTTGAAGAGAGACTCATGAAGTGATTTTCATTAGATTATGTATGAACTATATTTGGAGGAGCAAAAGAGTCTCTGAAATTTGTGTGTCTTTGGAGTTTCTCTCAGCTCCAAAAACAAAAAGGAGGATTACAATACAGCTATGAAGAGATTAATGAGAAGCCCTTAAGAGTATCATCATGATCTAGGTATATTTCTCGATTCATAGTTTCAGAATTTATGATTTTTTTATCAAGAATAAAACAATGTTCATTTGAATTTGTGATTGGATTGGTAGTATTTTTCTCCTTAATTAGATTTGAAGTGATAGAGTTTTTTCAAAGGTGTACATATTTTGTAGATTGTTGTTGTGTGTTTAGTAGTTTTCTTGAAATACGTTTTTGAGTAAATGGTTGTAGTGTATTTAATAGCAAACGAGGATGGGACTTGGAGTAGAACATAGATGAAGATGGTGGCGAGGAATGTAACACATGGAGACAGAGATAAGGCATGTGTGAGACTGTGAGTGTATTGGTTCAAGTTCGAAAAACTTTGGAGTTCATAGTTTCTTGAACTTGGAAATAGATGTATGTAACTGATAGCCGAAAAACTTTGGAGTTCATAGTTTCTTGAACTTGGAAATAGATGTATGTAACTGATAGCTGTGTTACAAGGATTTATTGTTTTCTTTGATGCTATAAGCCTACAGGATAGTGAATTTTGGACAACACATTGGATGAACAATCATGGGACAGAAAGATTTATGAAATTGCTTACTGTTGTTGCAAGGATTTAGTGTTTCGGTGGTAAGGAGAGATGGTGTTTCTTTCCTTTTTGGTCCTTTGTGTTGTCTTTCAGGCATGAACTACACACTAATAAGAGATGAGTAATGCACTATAATCATCATACAACGCTTCTATTGATTATAAATACTCATTTCCAACTTTTTTTGATTGCCCTGCAACTTGGCTTTGCTTGTCTCTCCATTACTTTCGAGATACATCCATTGACTGGTACTTTTTATCTCTTCTCTTTAATCCTAAATTTAGGATGATCGTTGGGTTACAGCCACAGAAACCTGAGGACATAGATCACTTAAAGCAGGAACAGAATGTTGCTTACATACTTAACTTAAAGCTGGACAAGGACATTGAGTATTGGGGAATCGATCTAGAGTCCATTGTTAGACGATGATTATGAATTGCTAACAACGATCCATTGAAAGAGTCATTTGAGAGTCTCCCTGAGAATGCATTTGAGGATGTTGCTGATTGGGAAAGGAAATTGATTCAAGAGAGTCTCCCTGAGAATGCATTTGAGGATGTTGCTGATTGGGAAAGGAAATTGATTCAAGAACGTGTTTGTTCACTTCGTGGAACCTGAAAATCACTACAGCAAGCATATATGTATGAACTATATTTGGAGGAGCAAAAGAAACTCTAAAATTTGTGTCTCAATGGTTGTTCCTACTATATTTGAATGATTATGGTCTTGATCAAGCTAAGGTAATGATCTTAGCTGTTTCTAGCTTTGTCATTGTTTCTTAGAACAAACATTCACTAATTCCTTCCTGTTATTTTCTACATTCAAAAATATATGTAGTAAAATGAATTTAGAGACTTATGAAGCTTCTTTTCCATTGCAATTTGCAGTTGTATAGAGCACACCGAAAATTGTTAGAAAAATTTATTTCACCTTCTAAACGGTTAGAAAATTGACGATTTCTTAGAAAGTATATCCCGAAAAAAGAATTAAAGATTTGAAAAAATATAAACCGTAAATAAAAACAAAGAAATATTTTTTGAAAAAACAATATATATATCAATATAGATCGTTGTTATGGAATTTTAGTTTTTATTATTTTTTATTTTATAAATTTATTTTTTTGAAACTTTTTTCTTTTATAATGGAATTTTAATTTTCAATATTTTTTAATTTATAAATTTATTTTCTAAAATTTTTTGTAATGGAATTTTAGTTTTTAATATTTTATAATTTAAAATAAATTAATTTTATTAAAGTATACATTTTTTTTAATAAATTGTGAATTCAATATTTTATAATTTAAAATAAATTAATTTTATTAAAGTATACATTTTTTTTAATAAATTGTGAATTCTACGTTCCCCGCTACTGCTATGCCAATCAAAAATTTATTTTTCTATTCTCAGCTACCGCTCTCACCTACAGCTCTCCGCTACCGTTCACAGCTCCCGCTTGAACTGTTGTCAGCTCCTATTCCCCACTCTGCTTTCCCAATCGAGCTTTAATCATAGTTTGTTGAGATAACTTTCAAATCCTTTTGAAATTTCAAAATACCAAACTTTTTTCTTATAAATAGAAGATACCACACACCAAGATCCCTAAGTTTTTTTTTTCATTAGAGTACATCATAGAAGATGATCAGAGCAGAGATTCAAGAGGAGGGCTTACCTGTTTCGACACCGGAATCACGAGGATTTACATTGACGAGTATTGACGGATTAGCTGATGAATGGAATGATATATTTTACGGAGAAGATGATATGAGAAATTTGATGTTTAAAGAGGAAGATTTGGAACAAGATACTATCATGAGAGCTTATAGATGTAACCAAGCTAACAGACGAAGAAGACAAACAAAGATCAAGGTTTTCTTGTTTTGAATGTTTTGAGTTTCTAAAACTTCTTTTCTTTGGAGATCTGACCTAGAAAACAAAATCTAGATTACGAATTTATATTTTAGGGTTTTATGTCAATAAAATAATGTCTTCTTTGAATTTTATTTTCATTTGATTAATAGCTGATTTATTTATTTAGATCTACATTCAGCATTTATAAATATAATGAAATTTTTGTAATTCTTTTAGTTATTTAATAAAATTAATCAGGTAAATATATTGCATTAGCACGAAATTACGATTTTACCTGATCGGTCCGTTTTGATCGTTATAGACAGTTAAATCGTAAATATATGTAAAATCAGGGTACACTGGTTTTGTTCCACAAACAGTGACACACTGGTTCTGAGTACTATTTACTCTGGAAGCAAAATGACAGCATGGACAAAAATGGTTTCCTTAATGACAGTCTTCATAAAAAACTCTTACGAATTTATATTTTATGGTTTTATGTCAGTAAAATATTTTTTTTTTTTAAATTTTATTTCCAATAGCTGATTTATTTATTTATGTCTATATTCAGTATTCAATATATTATATATATAATTAAATATTTATAATTCTTTTTAGTTATTTAATAACATCCGGTAAATGTATTGCATTAGCACGAATTGTGTAACGAATTGGACTAAAATAATTGACTTCAGTTATATCTATAGGTGTCAAAATGGACAAATGTCCATGGACATATCAATGTCCAAATGTCTAATATGGACAAACCAAAATTGTTCATAAAGTTTGATGGACGAACGTGGACGGACAGATAAAAAAGATGGACAAAAATGCATTTGTCCAATTGGACAACACACTCCATAAATTATTTCAAATTAAGAAACACTTGTAGTTTTAATTGTTTACAAATACACATCAGGTTGTTCTTAAAACATAAAATTCTTGTTGTTTTTAATTTTTATCTTTATACTTTATCTTTTTTAGTCTTCTAATTTTGTTTTTTCATTCATTTTTTTCATTTTGTTAAAATACGGAAAATGTAAATTTTCTGTAAAAATACGAAATTCTAATTTTCACACCAAAAAATTTTTGGAACCACATTTTTTTCTCAAAAAATACAAAATCATAATTTTGCTGGGAAATACGAAATCGCAATTTTTTCACAAAAATATGAAACCATAATTTTCTGGAAAAAAAAAATATGAAACCATAATTTTCCCGCAAAACAGAAAATCACAATTTTTGATCCAAAATTACAGCAGTGTAATTTTTCTTCCGAAAAAATATGGAACCATAATTTTCCGGAAAAAAAAAGAAACCATGATTTCCCCGCCAAAAACATGAAATCACAAATTTTCCGCCAAACATTACGGAAGTGTAGTTTTTCTTCCGAAGTACGAAACTGAAAATTTTCCAAAAAAAATAAAACTGTACTTTTTTCACTAAAAAATACGAAATCGCAATTTTCCCGCAAAAAAAATGAACTGTAATTTTCCCGTCGAAAAAATTAGATTTGTAATTTTTTCGTTAAAAAAATTATGGAACCATAATTTTTTGGTAACAAAACATGATTTTTTTCCGTCTCGTTAAAAAAATTATGGAACCATAATTTTTTGGTAACAAAACATGATTTTTTTCCGTCACCAAAAAATGTAAAACCACAATAATAATAATAAATGTAGTAAAAATAGAAATTGTCTAAAAATATTAGTCCATGGACAGAGTCATTTGTGGACTTAGACATTCATGGACTTGGACGCTTTTGACCATATAAAAAATATGGACATATGGAATTGTCCAACTGGACATGGACAAATGATATGACACCTCTAGTTATATCTTAGTCAGATATTTTCTAACAAATATTTTTAAAATTTTTAATTAGATAAATTCATAAACGAATTAAGATAACTTATTAAATAACGTAGTTATCCTCAATAAAGATCATATTTAAATATATGTGGTCAAAAGACAAAAGTAATATAAGTTGAAATCATTTTTTACGCATAAGACGTTTGTTTTACTATTTAAAATAATTACTGATTTTTCTTTATTAATCAAATAAATTTCATAAATATTAATTAACATAGAATATTTTAAAATTATATATATATATATAATAATAATTTTGAAAATAGCATAGATACAAACACAAAAATATATTTTTGTATTTTATTGCTTCATTATTCAATAACAATTAATACATATATTTTTGTATTTTATTGCTTCATTATTCAATAACAATTAATACAATGAGACTTGTATTTCAGATTCAGATGAGCTTGAGTTCTCCTCAGCTATGTATGATTTTTCTTTTCTAGAGTTGTTCACACACTCATTCTTGGTGTGACCATATCCTTTACACTCATAACATTTTATGTTTTCCTTCTTCTTCCAAGTAGGACATTCAGATTTGATGTGACCAAAACATTTACATTCATGGCACTTGATCTCTGATTTTTTAACTGGTTTTGAGACCCTTTTGAGTATTCTCCTTTTTCGATTTTCTTCAGAACTGACTTGAAGTTCTTGGCTAGCAGACCCATGGATTCCTCAAGACTGTCCATTCGTGAATCCTATGAAGATACATTATCAGTAGCTGCAAAGGCAGTAGCACCTCTGTTGCTCTGTGATTTTGCTCCAAGAATTTCCATCTCATGAGCTTGAAGCATACCAACCACTTCTTCAAACTCTAGTTCATCAGTGTTCTTTGACGTTGCTAAAGCTGTTCTTTTGCTCTCAAATTTGGCTGGCAAGCACCTCAGCAGTTTCTTTACAAGTTTCTTATCCTTGTATTTCTTCCCAAGGATGTGAGCTTTACTTGCAATAGAGCTCAACTTTCCACTGAATTCCTCAATAGATTCAGATTCTCCCATAGTGAGATTTTCAAACTTGGAAGCCAGCATATCAAGTCTTGATCGTTTGACACTTGAAGTACCTTCGTATGCTTTAGCCAGCTTATCCCAAGCATCCTTTGCTGACTCACAGTTTTGAATTCTCTTGAACTGATGCTCATTGATAGACCTGAAGATCATTGATAACGCCTTTGAGTTAGCGGAAGCCTTAGTTAGCGGAAGCCTTGTTCTTTAGACTCAATCCATTCCTCAAACGGTTTGAGAGTTTCTTCTCCTTTCTCATCCTTCACCGTGGGAGCACTCCATCCATGACTTACAGCACTCCACGCATCCATCCCTATTCCAATGAATATATTTTTGTATTTTATTGCTTCATTATTCAATAACAATTAATACAATGAGACTTGTATTTCAGATTCAGATGAGCTTGAGTTCTCCTCAGCTATGTATGATTTTTCTTTTCTAGAGTTGTTCACACACTCATTCTTGGTGTGACCATATCCTTTACACTCATAACATTTTATGTTTTCCTTCTTCTTCCAAGTAGGACATTCAGATTTGATGTGACCAAAACATTTACATTCATGGCACTTGATCTCTGATTTTTTAACTGGTTTTGAGACCCTTTTGAGTATTCTCCTTTTTCGATTTTCTTCAGAACTGACTTGAAGTTCTTGGCTAGCAGACCCATGGATTCCTCAAGACTGTCCATTCGTGAATCCTATGAAGATACATTATCAGTAGCTGCAAAGGCAGTAGCACCTCTGTTGCTCTGTGATTTTGCTCCAAGAATTTCCATCTCATGAGCTTGAAGCATACCAACCACTTCTTCAAACTCTAGTTCATCAGTGTTCTTTGACGTTGCTAAAGCTGTTCTTTTGCTCTCAAATTTGGCTGGCAAGCACCTCAGCAGTTTCTTTACAAGTTTCTTATCCTTGTATTTCTTCCCAAGGATGTGAGCTTTACTTGCAATAGAGCTCAACTTTCCACTGAATTCCTCAATAGATTCAGATTCTCCCATAGTGAGATTTTCAAACTTGGAAGCCAGCATATCAAGTCTTGATCGTTTGACACTTGAAGTACCTTCGTATGCTTTAGCCAGCTTATCCCAAGCATCCTTTGCTGACTCACAGTTTTGAATTCTCTTGAACTGATGCTCATTGATAGACCTGAAGATCATTGATAACGCCTTTGAGTTAGCGGAAGCCTTAGTTAGCGGAAGCCTTGTTCTTTAGACTCAATCCATTCCTCAAACGGTTTGAGAGTTTCTTCTCCTTTCTCATCCTTCACCGTGGGAGCACTCCATCCATGACTTACAGCACTCCACGCATCCATCCCTATTCCAATGATGACTGCTTTCATCTTTACCTTCCAGTGACCGTAACTCTCTTTGTCCAGAAGAAGAAGGGGTCTTGAAGTACCGAACTCTTTGGATAGATCCATCTGGTCCTTTAGATCTTCACCTGTTTTATAGAAACACTAGTAATAGCGTCTAGATTTCAGATGAAGGCTCTGATACCAATTGAAAAAGCAAGATGGATCAAATACACAAAAACAATTCTCCTGTATTGATAATCTGGATCAAAGATACAACACTTCCAATCCTATTATCTCTACCCAATTTCCCAAGGAAGTTCTCAAGAGTTTTTCTCTTTTAAACTTCAAAAACCTAAAACAAACTCTATGAAGGCGTGGAAGACAATGAGTGCATTTCCATTGTATTTGTATAGACATCACTCTAGGAAACCTTCCTATTCTTCTACCCATCATATCTCTAACCTATTCTATTTTCTATTTACAACAAGTAATCAATTCTTCATTTACAACAAGTAATCAATTCTTCATGAATCATTAGATCTTTAGCCAAATATTGTCACTTCTCTTCTTTCCTTAGGTTCCAAACCATTAACTTCAATGCTCTGATTTTAAATATTCTCACTTCTCTTCTTTCCTTAGGCTTCAAGCTATTAACTTAAATGTTTTGATTTTCCTTAACACTCACAAGTTGTAGTCGGGATATGTATTGTCGAAGACAACACATAGATTCCTAGGAAATCTGTTCAACCGTCTTCCACCAGCATGCACCATCCTCACAGTGCGTTTTCCTTCCACAGACAGATTGGCAAGGCTACTTTCGTAGCTTATCCTCTTTTCTGGGTTATTTTGTTTGGAATTCTTCTGTTTCGGTCGGGGTTGTCGCAATTCACCTTCCATTTCGTTTTGTAATGATTCCCATTCTTATTCACCGGAGTAACCGAGGTTTTGTGATACTTTTTCTTTTTCTCTACGGTTTCAGAACTTATCTTATTATATAAAGGAAGGTTGGATTAACGTGAACGCACCACATATCAAACATGCAATAGACCGCGACAGAATAAATTTAATATTTTTCAAAAATTAAATTTATAAATTTGATATTGATACTAATTACCAAATGAGACTTGATTTATTATCATAAAAATATAGTAAATTGAATATATCGTAAAAAAAGCTCGTGTACAACATTATATACCATTTTATGTCAAAAACAAAGAAGTAAAATAAAATTTTCAAATTCATTTTGTGTTTTTATATATTTCTTTATTCAACAACTATCGATATCAAATTCAATCTTTACAAAAAAAAAAAATTGTGGTATGGGGCCACATGGTTAAAGAACTTGAGAAAACTCTCTAAATTGTTGAAAAAAGTGATGAATCAAACAACAAAAATGGAAGTGATATTATGAATAACGAACAATCTATCATAATGGAGAAAGTTCTTCTTATAAATGAACTAGGATACTCCCGTGCTCCGCGCGGAGAAATTACCAAAAATTGTATTTTGTTTTACTTCAATTTATTAAACTTTTATATGTTTTACACCATCATAGTAAATTTAGCAAATTAGAAAATAACTATTTCTTCATGGAATTAGAAAATAACTATTTCTTCATGGCTGTAGCCCCTTCTCTAGCTTCTTTATCCTTTCTTTTGAACTCTTTAATCATGTCCTTAATGCAAACCTTCATTGGCCTAGAAACATTTAACAGAGAACATAACTAATAACAAAGCAGAAACTAAAAGAATACTTGATATGAATATTATAGGATCCATACCATGTGATAACTAATAACAAAGCAGAAACTAAAAGAATACTTGATATGAATATTATAGGATCCATACCATGTGTTAAGCCTTCAGCCTTTTTGATGCATCAATATTCTCATAGCCAATTAGACACACTACAGAAGTCTCAAGTGAAAACTCATCACTGAGAACTTCCCATGAAAAAAGATCAGACACTCTTACCCGGGAACAGTGGAACCATCAAGAATCAATTTGAATATGTACTTTGCATATATAGAGAAATGTCATTAGAGAAAGACACACTACAGAAGTCTCAAGTGAAAACTCATCACTGAGAACTTCCCATGAAAAAAGATCAGACACTCTTACCCGGGAACAGTGGAACCATCAAGAATCAATTTGAATATGTACTTTGCATATATAGAGAAATGTCATTAGAGAAAGTACAAATACTATAGATTGAAAATTTATGTGGATATCACTTGATTTTTTTTCTGATTTCTGTAGACCTGACAAGAAACAGCATAAGTGTAACTTTAGATATGCAAGAGCTTTAGCAAGATCCAGGAAAGCCTTCTGATTTTCATCATTGGATGTCATGGCCCGAAAAACAGTTAACTCGGCTGCAATAAGTAGCATATGGAAAACTGTACAAAGACCAAACAACAGACATATGGAAAACTGTACAAAGACCAAACAACAGAAGTACAGAACCATTTCTTTTAAAACATAACAGACAAGAAACAGTTTAATGAATTCAATCAAGTTCAGCAATGTAAAGAAGGAAGAAGAAGAAAGGTTAACTATGGCACTGTATCTTCCTGAATCTATTTGTTAGATCTCAGATTATAAATAGAATCTAAACTTAGATACTGGATCAATGTTGTTCTGGAG
>CM071717.1:57546902-57566301 GCA_036630335.1 Physaria fendleri | reverse complement strand
GTAGTCGTCGGTGCGGGTGGGTCAAGAACGCATTTTCCTGTCATACTTTCACCGGAAGAATCAAACCTACTTGCTTTACTCCTGTTTGGCGTAAATGGAAATCGTTTTCTAATGTTAGTTTCTCAAGAAAATCAGAGAAAAGATCTAGTTCGTCTCGAAGTGAGCCTATCTTTGGACACTCCACAGAGGAGATTAAAAAAGAAGAACAAGAAAGTTCTTGCAACTCTTTCATAGCTACACCACCAAAAAACGCATTTTTACTAACTAGATGCAGATCTGCACCATATAGATCTCCTTCATTCTCTAATAATAGCTTCTTGGAAGATCAGAATCAGACTAATGAAGCAAAAGAAGATCCTTTCTCGTCGCCGGAACATTTATTAGTTTCAGTAAAATCAACAGATGATTCAAGAAGAGAATCAGTTGGGACTGAAGAAGAAGAAGAAGAAGAACCAAAACGAAGCGTTTTGGTGGAGTCTCCAGTCGTACAATGTGTAGTCCTCACACGCTGTAAATCGGAACCAGCGAGAATCGGAGTTCCCGAATTGAGTTATCCACCAAACCGAAGGTTGGGATTTACGTGATGGGTTTACTTTCTTTTGTATTTTCTCGAGAAAAAAACGAATACTTTATTCTTTGTTGCATTTACTTTGCTGAGATTTAGAGCTTAAAAAATATTTATAAGATTCCCTGACGATTGTCATATTTTTCTATTGCCCTTTCTATGACATTGTAATTAAACAAATAAAAACAGTTGGGTTCGTACACATACATATTCATTTTAAAAAAAAGAGTCAATTACTGTACCGCTTTTTTTGTGACCATTTAGTTATCGCAATTTTTATTAGCTTACAGTAATTCAGGTGAGTTAGGAGATCAAAGCACGAGTCTGTATTCTCATTTTGCAAATTTCCTGGATCCAAAAACTATTTTCCCATTCTTGTGGGATAAAATTACATTATCAGAAAATTGTGGGGGCAAAAAATAGAAAGAAAAAGTAAACGAGGCATAGCTGAAAGGGGCACCTGCCTTAAACAATGAAAAGCTAAAAAATAGAAAGAAAAAGTAAACCAGGTATAGCTGAAAGGGGCACCTGCCTTAAACAATGAAAAGCTCATGTAAACAAAAGCAATATCTCTACTTCTTATTAGAATCGGGTACTTACTACTACTACTACCCTTTCAGCAGCATCAATCTTCAAGCTCCTTGTACTACTTTTTTTTATTTTCTGGGTTTTTGCTTCTTCCTATCTAAAGAAGTTAAGCCAGTACCTAATCCTGCAGGAGCTAGATTCTCTGTTTTCCCATTTTCAGAGGTTTCTTTATTCTTTTGCGGTTTTGCTTCCTCATTTTCTCCGCCTTTCTCAGAAGACTCTGCTGCTTTGGTATTGATAATGTTTTGGAGTTGAGAAAGTGGTGGGATGGCTTGAACTGGAACACCACCACCACCACCATGAGGGCGAACTAGTATCCCCTTCGCAGCTGCTTTCTTCCTAGCTTCAGCTGCAGCACGAGCTTTTAATCCTCGTCCCCGAGGTTGTGTCTCCCCGAGGATTACTGAGTTCAGTGCGTTAGACCTTCCTGTAGCAGCTGCGTTTTGGAACGCTTTTATTAGGTCTGGATGTGCCTATTTTATATCAATCAGGACAACGAGTTGATTAGTATTTGGGGAAAGAAACTAATCTATACCACCAAGGAGTTTCCGGTTTTTAGGTTTATACAGCAAAATCTAAAGCCACTAGTAAGATACCTTCAGAAGATTAATAGCCTTTTGAGTGTTCTCAGCATCGGCTGCTTGTCCTTTCTGCTTTTGTGCATTCATCTGAAGCCAAACCCAACCCAAAGAAATGAGGAAAAAAAAAATACACAAAAAGAGGTGTTCCTCAGTAACAATCATTGCAACAAACCTGAAGCTCACGCATTTTAAACGTCTTCATCCAGTTTAGAGAGTCTTGCGTATTGCAACAAACCTGAAGCTCACGCATTTTAAACGTCTTCATCCAGTTTAGAGAGTCTTGCGTCCTAAATCATCGTCTCCTAATTGTTTGACGAGTATGTCATAGGTTTTCTTCTCATGCTGACCAGACCAGAAAAATTAGTTTAAAAGGTGAGACATAGAAGATAAACAACTAGTAGCCTTTACAAAAAGTCTTACTACCTGGTGTGAGAGCTTGAATGCGCCCATACAGTTGAATACAATGGCAAGAGCATGGTAGCATACAGCAGTTTGAACGTGTTCAGAGAACAACTAGTAGCCTTTACAAAAAGTCTTACTACCTGGTGTGAGAGCTTGAATGCGCCCATACAGTTGAATACAATGGCAAGAGCATGGTAGCATACAGCAGTTTGAACGTGTTCAGAGCCAAGAAGTCTCTCGTTTTTCTTCAAAGCCTCTTGAAGATAACGTAGAGCCGTGTCCATTTTTCCATATCTTGATATATCATGGCAACATTTATAAATGTAGCTGCAACATCTGGATGATCTGGGCCAGATGACAGACCAAGTAGTAGCAATGCGCGACCCATGTTCTGTAGAGCAAGTTCTGTCTGATTTAAGTCCATGGTAGAAAAGAGCCATATTGCTATAGCTACAGTTCAAAATACACCAAGTAAATGACATGATTAAAATCAGTATCGAGTTACGGTATTAAGATCACAGAAAAATACTTGATACCTGTGAGCAGTATCAGGATGGTCCAGACCAAGGCATCGCTCGTTAATAATTAGTTCTTTGTGTTGCTGCATTATGGCCCCAGACATATCTCCTGCATGGTACAAAATTATGGCCAATTAGTTCTTTGTGTTGCTGCATTATGGCCCCAGACATATCTCCTGCATGGTACAAAATTATGGCCAGGTACCTGAAAAGTGAAGGAAGAGAGCAATCTTAAGGCAACTAAAACACAAGTCCATAGAACACAAATCGACGATCAGCTATATTTTTGAAAAACAGAACCAGAACAATCATACCTGCAGCAGTTTGCAACTTCCTTGTGCATTGGACCAGTCACCTGAAATCAGATCAATATGATGAGCACCTTTGGTGCTAAATTGTTTTGACAGTAAGATGCATATATAACATTTACCTGCTGAAGTATTGAGAATGCCTCCGAAAAAAACGTGTAGGATTCGTTAAGCATACCCTACAAAAGTTCAATCATTTTAGTAATACAAGACAATGAGCCACAATATGAGAATCTTATTACAGAGTTGAATGCAAGCCAAAATCGTGATAATGTTCTCTACCGATCTTATCCAATACATGAATTAGCAATCAGAAGTATCACTAGTGTCCAGATGTGACAGCCTTGATGAAGACAACAAACTGTAACTACAGACAATTAGTTAATGTGAAACAAAAAAACTACCTCAGCCAGTTGGACCTTCCCCATCTCAACAAGATCTTTAGCCTCAGAGCATACTGGCACAGAGTGCTTAATTACAGGTCGAAGATCCAATATATCTGATGTCTCAAAAGGCGAGGTTGCACTAAAATCATAGCTGCGAGCAGCAATACTGATACCAACCTGTTAAGAATTAATAACAATAATGAGCTGGCATAATCAGTATTACCTGGTAAGTAAATTCCGTAGGAACATGAACTATGTCGGAACTTACCTTTTGGCAAAGGTTACGAAGAACAGATATCTTTTTAACTGTCGTTCTTGATATCTCAGGCAACTCAAACTGAAAATAGTCGCACATTAGCTTTACAATATTATAGTAGGAACATGCAACTGACTCACAAGGGTGACAACACTGCTACAGACAATGAATTAAAGAAGCTTTATTTGATAATGATTCTTAGCTTCAGATAATAGCTAAAAGCTACCTCATATTTGGCTTTGGCAAATTCCTGGATGTCAGACCATAGAATGTTGGAGTCAACCATCATATATGATGACAAACTTTTCTTTGCAGAAGCTCTTCCTTTCCCTCTTCCTTGACCCTTCTTGGTGATGGATTGATCCTGTCCAAATTCAAGGTTCAGTTTCACACCCTATACCAATCAGAAAAGAAATCATGATTTGCCTCATGAGATACTTATATAGACGGCTCCAAAACTGAAATATCAAAGCTCAAGAATAACAAACAAGGAATTATTATAATCAAACACTGATAGTACACAAGAACCTTCTTTTGATTTTTGGCATTCAAGCTGTTGGCGCTAGCTTTTCCCCCAGCTGCTTGATAGTTTCCAAAGAAACAATTGAGGAAATGTGAGACTGCTGATCCAATATCGTGATCATCTACACCTCTTAGAATGTCCTACATAACAATGTAATAATTTAAAGAACAATGAACAGACTTTAAATCTTTGTATGTTAAACAAAAACACTATAACCTATTGTACACTGATATGATTTATAAAACATTCAAAAGTACCTTCAGAATGTGCTTTGAAGATCTGATAATAATCTCATTCAGACAAAGATCCCACAAGTGAGGTAAATGCTTCACCCCGTTAGCAACCTGGTCATGTACAGCAACTGTTGATCAAACTCAAGCATGGAGATAGCAAACAAAATGATAACAACAGGCGATGAACATACTTTTCCAATGTAACGAACATTAACCCCATGGGTATGGAGTGCTTCAGTCAAGGTTTGACCATCCATTGGAGAAACTTCAAGAGTACAAAGATCTTGTATAAATTTTGGAAGGACCACATCCACAAGGTATGAGCTTACTTTCTTCACATTTTCTTCATCAGCAGCTATCTCCTATTTAGCCCAAAAAAAGTATCGAATCAGTTTAATAAATTTCAAGAGATAATCAGACAACAAATAACCAATAAGTAATATATCCCACCTCTTGATTGCCACCTAATGTGAAGTCAGTGAAGACATTGGGGTTAAATGCTATTTCACACTTAATTTGGAACTTTCGGAAGAACTGGCTGCAGAATCTTCAATAGTGGTATCTTGCTTTTCTGTAATAGTTTTCTGTGAAAAAATTCGCAGTTATTAGCAATTACAGTTTCTCTACCCCAGATAAAACTGTTCTCAGACATTTTACCGAATAATAGCAAGGGAAGGATGGGAAAGAATCTCAAGGAAAAAAATACGGAAAAACAAACCACTCAGTCCAGTTGTATTGTTCAGCATAGATCTACTAACACAAGTAAAATAGCTGTTTCCATCATCGTCACATGTGCCAATGTTATTTGGTATTTTTTATGTCTGTTTTTTCGCTTGACAATGACAAGCATTCTATATCTATGAAAGATGAAAGTGAGACACAGAAACATAGAATCCCAGAAACTAGTAGTATATAATGCACACAAGAAAACCAGGTATTCAAACACAGAAACATAGAATCCCAGAAACTAGTAGTATATAATGCACACAAGAAAACCAGGTATTCAAGCAGATGTGAAATACCAAATATCAGCCGACAAACCCCACATGTCATATAGAAGTCAAACAGTACTAAATAAGCTAACTGCACATACAAACTATACAAGCAAAATACATACCGGATCAGAAGTTGGAGGCCCATTGTCCTCTCCATGGATCAATGCATCACCATCTTTAGAAGTATCAACACTAACATTAGACAGATTTGACACAACATCTACCCCTTCATCAGCAGTGGTTTTAGATTTTGATTTTTTCAAACCTTCAGCCTTCATGGTGAAAATACATTGTCAAAGGAAAAATCAAGTTTATAAGCTTTCTACGGATTAAAGAATATGTACCTGGCAAAATGATGTGATCAGTTCTGGTCTTAAGATGCAAAAGCGTGACTCTGGACCCGTATAATTGGCATCACGAGGTGTAACTCTCATCAAATCCAAGAGATAGATCAAAAGCGTGACTCTGGACCCGTATAATTGGCATCACGAGGTGTAACTCTCATCAAATCCAAGAGATAGTGCCTGTTATCACTCCCAACAATACCCTTGCACTCTACTGGAGCAGCCAATTTGAAGACATTTTTGGATGCATCAATAACCGAATGTTCCTTTATGTGCAGAAGCTTTGCAGCCTCAAGTACCTGAAGAAGGAATCAATCAGGTCTAAGCAGTTCCAAAAGCTAGACACACTATAATCAGTTACCTTAGCATGAAAATCTTCATTCCAGCATATTTTCTTGCCGTTGTCGACTGAACCATACAAAAGCGCATCTGATTTATCCCCTTGAAGAATGCCCGGTAGAACACTCTAAAACACACATGAAAACGTAACACATACAAAAGCGCATCTGATTTATCCCCTTGAAGAATGCCCGGTAGAACACTCTAAAACACACATGAAAACGTAACACAGATGCTATCAAATACACACCAGCAAACGCAGATAATATCCAGTATTCATACAAACCTGAGCAACAACCCTATGACCTCTGTAATCAATAATTGCCATTGCCAGATTATATAACCCTGGGATATCTGCTTCTTGATACAACTTTGTGCCTTTTAAGTCGTTGTTTGCAGAGGCATACGTCGCCTGCTCATTTTCACCAAACGGCACCTCATGACAGCTGTTAAGCTCATCGTTATGTTCTCCATTGCAGGTTCCGTTTTTGCATGGAACCTTTTCAGACAAGGACACCTTCTCAGCCACTTGATTATTAGATGTGCAGGTTCCGTTTTTGCATGGAACCTTTTCAGACAAGGACACCTTCTCAGCCACTTGATTATTAGATGGACGTTTCTTGGATAGCTGTTCAATGTCGGCATCAACGGCAAAACTGAAAAAAATATTGTTGTGCACATACCTACGACAGTGGAATAATAACAAGTATTCAGAATAGAAGCTGACACATAAACATCTCGGTGCTGTCATATTCTATGTTAATAAGAGAGAAGAGAGAATTACTCAGCTGACAAAACCTCACATCACCAATATGCTAGAAACAATAAAAATAAGATTTTGCTATGTAGAATCAACAATTCACACTAACATGTGCAGACACTCTGGATCTGCTGGGTTTATGGGTGGTATACATCGGCTGATTACACCAATTGCCCCGTTAAGCGCTGCATCGACAAAGTCAGAAGACACTTTGTAAAGAGCCCTGTCTCGTAGGATCCTGCAAGAAAAGAGATCAATAAACGATCTAGAAAACGAACCTAATTCAAAAACTTCAACCCAAAAAATCACTTGTTTGTACATATCACATGTACCTCTCCTGAAGAGTAGTATGAGGGAATTCTCTACAAGATTGCAGCTCTTCGTTCCAATCTCTTTGCATACCAATCAGTTCAGTACCATACGAAATAGTCAGTGCTTCTTCTGCACGGGCTGCATCACGCTTGTGATCTGAGTCCAGATACAAAAACCCATTCTCAGATGTAACAGAAATAAATCTTATTTCAAGTGTTTAGTGGAATCACATACATTAATAGTGGTAAGCAGAAGCACATCCTTACATAAAAACAAAACTTTCTATCGTGTCAATAAACAGAAAAACAAAATTCATGGCAAATTACTTCTAAGTAATTTACATGAATTTGTAAGACAAAGAAACATCATATGAAAGGGAACGCTGAAACCCTTCAACCCCACATGGCTGCAAGCGAATGTCGGAGAACCATAATCAGATGCTTATTACTAGGAACCACAAAGAAACCTCTACGAGAACAAACCATACTACTGTACACAAAAGATGGCACAAAAGGATAGAGCAAAGATTCTAAACCATACTACTGTAAAGCACAGAAAAGGACACTATAATTTAGATTTATGATAGCGCAAAACAGAAGAGAACTCATATACTAAAGTCAAACTCACCAGGAACAGGATATGAGCTTAGCCATGAGTGTGGCGGCAAAAGCGATTGAACATTTTCAAATGGATGGGCAGAGGCTTTCTTATCCATAACTTCGCGGAAAGCTTCAAAGCAAGAGAAAGGTGATGATAATCAACATATTGAATGATAACTCTCACTTCATAAAAGGTGATGAACCGATTAAGAACAATCATGTATATATTGTTTCCCACCTTTTTTGAACTTAGAGCTAAGTTTTTGCAATAATCCAATAAGCAGGTTCCGTTTTTGCATGGAACCTTTTCAGACAAGGACACCTTCTCAGCCACTTGATTATTAGATGAACGTTTCTTGGATAGCTGTTCAATGTCGGCATCAACGGCAAAACTGAAAAAAATATTGTTGTGCACATACCTACGACAGTGGAATAATAACAAGTATTCAGAATAGAAGCTGACACATAAACATCTCAGTGCTGTCATATTCTATGTTAATAAGAGAGAAGAGAGAATTACTCAATTGACAAAACCTCACATCACCAATATGCTAGAAACAATAAAAATAAGATTTTGCTATGAAGAATCAACAATTCACACTAACATGTGCAGACACTCTGGATCTGTTGGGTTTATGGGTGGTATACATCGGCTGATTACACCAATTGCCCCGTTAAGCGCTGCATCGACAAAGTCAGAAGACACTTTGTAAAGAGCCCTGTCTCGTAGGATCCTGCAACTTTGTAAAGAGCCCTGTCTCGTAGGATCCTGCAAGAAAAGAGATCAATAAACGATCTAGAAAGGAACCTAATTCAAAACCTGCAACCCAAAAATCACTTGTTTGTACATATCACATGTACCTCTCCTGAAGAGTAGTATGAGGGAATTCTCTACAAGATTGCAGCTCTTCGTTCCAATCTCTTTGCATACCAATCAGTTCAGTACCATACGAAATAGTCAGTGCTTCTTCTGCACGGGCTGCATCACGCTTGTGATCTGAGTCCAGATACAAAAACCCATTCTCAGATGTAACAGAAATAAATCTTATTTCAAGTGTTTAGAGGAATCACATACATCAATCGTGGTAAGCAGAAGCACATCCTTACATAAAAACAAAACTTTCTATCGTGTCAATAAACAGAAAAACAAAATTCACTGCAAATTACTTCTAAGTAATTTACGTGAATTTGTAAGACAAAGAAACATCAAATGAAAGGGAACGCTGAAACCCTTCAACCCCACATAGGTGCAAGCGAATATCGGAGAACCATAATCAGATGCTTATTACTAGGAACCACAAAGAAACCTCTGCCACAAAAGGATAGAGCAAAGATTCTAAACCATACTACTGTACAGCACAGAAAATGACACTATAATTTAGATTTATGATAGCGCAAAACAGAAGAGAACTCATATACTAAAGTCAAACTCACCAGGAACAGGATATGAGCTTAGCCATGAGTGTGGCGGCAAAAGCGATTGAACATTTTCAAATGGATGGGCAGAGGCTTTCTTATCCATAACTTCGCGGAAAGCTTCAAAGCAAGAGAAAGGTGATGATAATCAACATATTGAATGATAACTATCACTTCATAAAAGGTGATGAACCGACTAAGAATAATCATGTATATATTGTTTCCCACCTTTTTTGAACTTAGAGCTAAGTTTTTGCAATAATCCAATAAGAAATCATGTATATATTGTTTCCCACCTTTTTTGAACTTAGAGCTAAGTTTTTGCAATAATCCAATAAGAGTAGCTGCTTCAAATCCAGATTTAGCTGGCCTCGGATCGAGAACATTCCCTGAGCTTGAATTAACATAAAACGTCTTTGTAGTACCCGTAATGCAGCACTTGTTACCTTCCAATGTCACAAGATCCAAATAAATCAAGTCTCCTACAAGCCTGCACAAATTTAATCATTACATACAACATAAAGATTAAACTGTTGAGATATTACAAGTACTATGTACCTTCTGTAACTTGGAGGAGGATTGAATGATGAGAATACAATGTTCTCCACACACTTAGTCTCTTCCGATGCAGAATTTATTAATTTTTGCATAGTCCCGGGCACATCTTCCATGAATCCCAGACTTTCAACCTCTGGAACATCAGATTTAGGTTTATCTATTTCAAAACAGAGACCAGAATTAAAAACATCACAGGGTATGAAAAGCAAAATTAGTAAGGCGAGAACACTATTCAGAAAAATATTCAAATCTCAAACCTCCAGGATTCTGAGCTTTGTTCACTGCTGGGTCATATTTTCAGAAAAATATTCAAATCTCAAACCTCCAGGATTCTGAGCTTTGTTCACTGCTGGGTCATATTGCTAGACTACCTGCAACCATTTCCAAGGAGTAACCACCAGTGGTGATATCAGCTACCTCAGAGATTTCACTGTAATCTTCCAAATGGTGAGTCTCTCCATCCTTGTTGCGGAGCAGTAACTCGTAACAGGTGAAATAGCATGTCTCTGGGGCATCTAACAGAAACTGCCTTATATCCATCACAGAGTCTCCAGGATTCAACTGTCAACATATCCAGATTCACTAAATCCACCAATATATCTAAAAGAGAAAACAGTAGAGAAAGGTAATGTAAGAAGGAAACAAAAAAAAAAAGTAAACCTCACCTGTAGCTCCACGTTAACTCCACTTTGTGTTTTAACAGACACAGGATACAGAGTAAGTTCACCTGTGAAAGCCAGATCATATCAAACACTAAAGGCAATACTACAAGCGGAAATGGAAGAATCTACTTGTTTTAAGAGAAAGTCACAACTCATCATAATGATTCCAAAAAAAAACGCACTAGAGCTAACCTTGCTTGGGTTGAGAATCGTTATTTCCTACTTGCGATTCGTTTTCGTCAGCTTGAGGAATCGGAGGAGAAACTTGGGTGGCGTCAGGCACGGCAGACTCAGTAGCATTGATAATCCCATTATCGAGAGCAGGAGCTGGAGAAGCAGCAGTAGTAGCATCAGCATCGGATTTAATGGCGACATCGGTAGAATTGGTGGTAGAGCTCTGAGCAGCCGCTCTCTTAGCCTTCGATTTGTTCGACTTCCCAGCCATTTAACCTATTAGAAGAAACATTTAAAAAACGATTCTCTCATTCATCAGACAGATACAGAGGAGTAAGCAACAAAATTCAAAAATGGGAAATAGCCACAGAGCTACGTAATCAATAGCGAGAGAGTGAAACAACATTTCGAAAGAGTGATAAGTAGAGATAAATAGAGAATCTGAAGGGGAATTACCTGAAGGTGGTCGAGTATGACGGCGGAGAGAGCGACGGAGTAGGAAAGAGATGAGGTTCAAGGAGGGTTGAAGGTGATGATGATGATCTTCTGACTGTTAGAGCTGATGGGTTACTATTTGGGCTTACATTTATTGGGCTTAAAAGCCCATCATGCTAGAATGATCGTGTACGGCATAGTCCATCCTACAGATATTCAATAAGCCAATAAATAACAATACACGTAAGCGTTACAATGACATAGCGGCAAATTCACGATACACACGATGAATCCTTTTCAAAGCTCTCGTGTTCTTTACACATTATCCAATAACAAAACGCCACGTAGCACTTAACTATTTACAAAAAAACGCACATAAAGCAGAACAAAGAGGAGCACATAAAGCAGAACAAAGAGGAGACTTTTGTTAGAACTAAAGAGAGACTGAGATAGAACATGTCGTCGTCTTTGAGCAACGAAGAGTCAGAACTCGGTGAATCAAATCGTTCACCGGAAGTAGATGGAGGAAAATTCATAGCTTACGAGTCTCGATTTCAGTCGCAGCGGTTTGACTCAACTTTCTCAAGTTTTGACGTCCAAAAAGACGACGATTCGTCTCCTCAGGAATTACTAGAAAATCAATCTCGGCCGTTGATAAAAGATTCCGACGATACGAACGGTCCGATCTTGCCCTCTTCATCGGTTATGGAGAAAGAGGAAGGTTTTGCTCTCAGAGAGTGGCGAAGGTAAGTGCATGCAGCTTTTTGATACTTAGCTTTGTTCATCAAACTGTTTTTTTGATAAATTATATAATCTTTGCTTTAAATTCAATTTCTAGAAGAGATTTTTTTTTTATTGAAGGGTTTTCTTCAAACCCTTGATTTGCAGTATTGAAATTTTTGTATTGTCTCAAATTAGTAATAAAATGATACATAACTACAATATGATATATTTTTAGTGATGTAATTATATACTAAGACTGAACACCAAAAGTTGACCAAAAATTTGGTCCATGAAGATTCTTTTAGTTTGTTCAAGATGATAAACTACAGTTATAGCATTGGTTTTGAATGTGGTTAGTTAAACTAAGTGTTTGTTGTGTCTCTTGAAGGCTAAATGCAATAAAGTTGGAAGAGAAGGAAAAGAATGAGAAAGAAATGGTTAAACAAATCATAGAAACAGCAGAACAATACAAAGCTGAGCAAATCATAGAAACAGCAGAACAATACAAAGCTGAGTTCTATACCAAATGTAACGTTACTATTGAAAACAACAAGAAATCTAATCGTGAGAAAGAAAAGGTAATCAATCATCTCTTTGAAATGTTAGTTTTATCAATAAAGATTTGTGTATGTCAACTTTTGTGTTTTATTTAATGGCAGTTGTTTTTGGAGAACCAAGAAAAGTTTTACAGAGAAGCTAACAAAAATAGCTGGAAGGCTATAGCAGAACTCATACCTTGTGAAGTACCAGTTATAGAGAATAGAGGGAATAAGAAGAAGAAACAAGTGATAACTGTGATTCAGGGACCAAAACCAGGGAAGCCTACTGATTTGTCTCGTATGCGTCAAGTTCTAACTGTGATTCAGGGACCAAAACCAGGGAAGCCTACTGATTTGTCTCGTATGCGTCAAGTTCTTACAAAACTCAAGCATAATCCACCTGTTCATATGAAACCCAAGTTGTCATTACCATCTGGAAGTGACTCATTAGAGGATGGATCAACAAGCTCAAAGAAATAGTTTGTGTAACTAAGCTATGGTTCAAATCCTACACAGTTTTAAACTTTAATGTCGATATTCAGTAACTCATACCAACCAAACCAATGTGTGCACACAGGACTGTTTTGTTGTTGTGATGGGTACGACACAAAAGTTCTTTTCTTTTCCTACAAAACAAAACACTAATTCTCATGATCTCATGTCTTTTACATATCTAGCACAACAAACTGTGCAAAATCACTATAGCTATTGTTTAGCACAAAAGCACTATAGCATATGAACAAGCAAGTACATAATGAGCACTAGTTTTTGTTCCGTGTAGCGATTTCGTTCTCGGTGAATTAGTTATGACTTGATAACATACAAGTAAATGTGCAAAAGCACTATTGTTTTATAGCACTTGTGTTGGTTTTCCTGTTCAATGAAATGGTCTTTTAGTATTTGAAGATTCTTGTACAAACAACGTTCAATAAGAAAACACAAGAAAGCAAAATGTACCTAAGGTTTTGAATTTATATGTGAATCAAATAAGATGGCAAAGACGAGGCTTTGAACACAAGTGTCTTCCATTAGCTTTGATCATTGCTACAACTCCTGCAGTTACTCCTGCCCACAGAGCTGATGCTAGATACTGTTGCGTATTTCGTCCCGCTGGTTCATTCAACCAAATATATATATGAATCACGCATCTGTCATAACCTCAATCATATATACTTTAGAATCGTTTTAGTTTAAAAGCATTTTTTACCTTGATGAATTGAGATAGATGTCACTGTTACACCACCTATTAACAATGCTGAGGCTACAGGCAGAAACTGTTTATTTTCACCCACCAAACAAAATCTAATCAGAATCTTTTATTTGATAATCGATGATCGTTTCAAATGCGATTTCTACATTTGCATTTACATATCAAACCATTTTCAGCAATTTGGTTAATGCAAACAGAAGGCTCTTCTCCAACTTGCATTTTATATTTTCAGGTTGTGGGTACACTACAAGTAAACAAAAACACAGACAAACAATTTAAGTGGTGAGGAGGAACATACAGATGGTTGTGTTCCAATAGGTTGGAGTTGTGAAGGGCTGTTTGTGCCTACTGTGTAGCGACCACTTATGAGATCCAATGCATCCTGAAAAATATTAAAAAACGAAAAAACTCTTTTATTTCTCAACAACCACCACCTGTAATTTACTGATTCAATTACAAATGTAGAAGAAACTTGCCTGCCTTACGCCATCCTGGAAATTATTCTGAAAATATCTCGACACCGCACTCATGCCATCTTTGATTGCTCCAGTTATAGTCAGTTTCCCGTACCTGCAGCAAAATATCCCACACTTATATTGCTAATGTGTAGATATTCTAAATGAGAATACTGATTCAAGCCAAGGCCTAGCTTTTAAGAGAAAACTCCACAGAAGGTAGAGAACTCGAGATTGTTATTACAGGTTACAATCTAGTAATATGGCAAAGCGTATTGATGTCTGAGAGAACAGCACAAAAAAAAAACTACCAATGTTGATGTATGGTCAAGAAAACAGAACCTTAAACTTCACAAGTCGTCATCATTATAACAAAAACTGTAATCAATACGACCTTATGAAGGATCATAGGGATATATTCTCACCTAACGAGGTCACCCTTAAGAGCATAGGTCCCAGCGTATTGCAAGCTAATCTCGTCCCCTTGCTCAGCCCAGACTATTACAATAGCCACAGTATTAAACATTTGATAAAGATAAAAGATATTCTACAGCTACGAAACTGGAAACTGCACCGAGTTTTTTTGAATAATGTTGATAAACACTTACTTGTTCTGAACTTTGTGTAATCCTCTTCGTACATGGATACACACTCTGTGGAGTCAAACACTCCGATCCTTTGAAGTTGTAGAGTGAGACATTTTTCGCCCATGTAATTCTTTTCATGCAACAACAAAGTTTTTGATTGTAATCAGAAACAGTTCCGTGATAATGGGTACATCTGAGGCAAAAGTTCTCCACAATCTAACAATGTTAATGGCTTTACAGCAAGTCACATTTAGCTTTTATGTGCTACCAGAGATGGTACTATGTGAAGTTAAATATGCAAACAGTGATTTTTACCCGCTAGTTTAAATGCACAACCGAGATCCCAAAAACTCAGATGACACAAAAGGGGGTTTTACTGAACTGTGCGTTACATAAGTTGCCCATATCACTCATGAGTTTATATAAGTATAGTGACTTTACCAATCAAGATGTCATGTGGCAATTGAAAAAACCAAGAGTGAGAAACAATTCAAACCTGAGTAACATTCGTACGGTCGAGACAATCAATGCAATTAGATCTGATAACTCCTTTCTGTTCTTCTAGGATGTTCTCGTCTGCGTCTACAAGGAAATATCTGAGGTCACCCTTAAGAGCATAGGTCCCAGCGTATTGCAAGCTAATCTCGTCCCCTTGCTCAGCCCAGACTATTACAATAGCCACAGTATTAAACATTTGATAAAGATAAAAGATATTCTACAGCTACGAAACTGGAAACTGCACCGAGTTTTTTTGAATAATGTTGATAAACACTTACTTGTTCTGAACTTTGTGTAATCCTCTTCGTACATGGATACACACTCTGTGGAGTCAAACACTCCGATCCTTTGAAGTTGTAGAGTGAGACATTTTTCGCCCATGTAATTCTTTTCATGCAACAACAAAGTTTTTGATTGTAATCAGAAACAGTTCCGTGATAATGGGTACATCTGAGGCAAAAGTTCTCCACAATCTAACAATGTTAATGGCTTTACAGCAAGTCACATTTAGCTTTTATGTGCTACCAGAGATGGTACTATGTGAAGTTAAATATGCAAACAGTGATTTTTACCCGCTAGTTTAAATGCACAACCGAGATCCCAAAAACTCAGATGACACAAAAGGGGGTTTTACTGAACTGTGCGTTACATAAGTTGCCCATATCACTCATGAGTTTATATAAGTATAGTGACTTTACCAATCAAGATGTCATGTGGCAATTGAAAAAACCAAGAGTGAGAAACAATTCAAACCTGAGTAACATTCGTACGGTCGAGACAATCAATGCAATTAGATCTGATAACTCCTTTCTGTTCTTCTAGGATGTTCTCGTCTGCGTCTACAAGGAAATATCTGTTCAGCCTGGATTAGTCACAGCTTGAACAAAATTTTTATCACAGCTAGCTAATTTGAAGCAAATGAACAACAACTGACTGCTAACCATATTAATCCTAGATCTGAAACAAGTTGAACAAAACCATAATTCGTCTGCTTACCCTTGCTTTACAAATTCCTCACCAATCTGCTCATACAGTACTCCCAGGTTGTCGAAGTTTGTAGTTCCACAAATATGATGGAAGTCAAAGGAGACGTATCTGTGTATAATAGAAAAATCTCCTCATTAACTATAGTTCTAAATCCACTTTATGTTTTTGACGGAGGAACACTTTAAATCGGTGATGAAAGACATCCAAACAAAATGATGGTCAAGTGTCAGGACACAGTGGATACTGAGAGATATCCGAAATGAAAACCAGATAAACTTGAAGGTAGAAGGTAATGCAACGATATTCATAAAGAGTTTTACCTCACATTAGGAAGCTTCTCCATTTCAGTGGCATATGCCTTGCTTAATTCACCTTCTTGTCCATGCTATAGTCAAATGTTAGAGACAAAGTTAATCATACAGTCAAAGTAAGCAAGTGAAAATTGAATAGCAAACTTAATCATACAGTCAAAGTAAGCAAGTGAAAATTGCATAGCAGCGTCCACGTTAGAGTAGAAGCAAAGATGTCTTATATTTCAGAGTGCACATATGTTTCTGCCATTTTTTAATTTTGTTATCTAGAATGAGAACAGAGAAGTCAACCTTATCTGTTAGATCAACTGCAATAATTTCTCCATATCTTTGGCAAAGATCATGGAAATGGCGATGTACAACTTTTGGCTGGAGACAGAAAGTAAACTAATCAAAGTTGAGGGATGGACGTTGTTTTAGTAATCTGGTAGTTTTAGTAATCTGGTAACAAAATCATAAAAAAAAATTACCGTGTCTTCATGCTTATTTATCTTAAGTTGTGGCTTATAGCTCAAGTCAACAATCTGCTCCCAAAGAAGTGGGATTGAACCTCGAACCTAGCACGTAAAAGCAAGACAGTTACAATCAGCAAGAAAATTAAGGGAACCTTGAAAGAACTGAAATCAAGGTGCCTTATATCATCAATGAACCTGTAATCATAAATAGAGAAAACTAAAACTGAGTTTGAGAGATGAAGCAGCAAAACAATAAAACGATGAATTTCAGGCATAATAAAATAACGAAAAAAAGTGTAACCGTTTAGCTGATGAGCTACCTAGGATATTAGTTTTCAGAGCGATGAAAATAATCTCACATAGCAGTCTATATCATCACTAAACCTCGTTTCACAAATATTGCAAATGAACCAGTACGGTAAGAAAAAAAAAAAACATCATTTGAATAAGAGTGCACAAGAATGAGCTTTTAACAAGAGTACACCTGCAATAATGAGAACTTGAAACCATTAATCTCCACTACTTGTTCAGATTCAACAAAATTAGCAGTGTCCCCTTCAAGATTGGCTCCTCTTCTCCACATACGTGTACCTGGGATGCCAATCCAAAAAGATTGTCAAACAAACGGTGTAACTGAATTTCCAGCAGCACTAATTAAAACATACCTAGACGTCGATTACAGCGCCTGGAGATGATCGATATCACAGCAGGAGAATTCTTGAGCTTTAGCTCAGCAACTTGGTAGCGTAAGCGTTGGTTAATCTCAAACAACATATAATAGAGTGTCGCCTATAGATATAATATGCATATTTGAAAAACACAACAGTAGTCCAAGAAGAAGCAAAACAAAAGATTAAGAAGATAGAGAAAAAGGATATTTCCTTGAAGCATAGGAATAATGAAATGATCCAGCTGCCAGGATAAGAGAAAGTTAGATCAGAAAATTTCTGACATGGAATGAGAAGATTCGTTAAGCCAATACCATACAACTTACTTTGCATTCAATTAATTCCTCCAAAATATGCCGGTTCCAAACAAATCGAGGGTCAGCCTGACAAGCATGAGAACCTTCAGCTTAACTTTAAATCGGCAAACTAACATCAGACAACAATGTAAAAGAAGAAAAAAGAAAGTTGCAATGGGAACCAAGAAGATATTTTTTGTACAGATAAGAACCAGATAACAACCTACCTGCTTCCACATGGGCTTACGCTTCCAACCTTCAGCTAGCTTGTACCTTCTTTGCAGACTGTAACATTGTATGAATGTATCTCATAAATATTCTTAAAGCTCAAGAACTCCATATCATTCTTTACCCAAGACCATCGAATAGTGAGACTTACTTTAATGTTAGATCTGTTTCATATGAAATATACAATCCAGGGGTTGACTCAAGTGCTTGTAGCAGAGTCCTGAAATATGTTTCATCCTTTTTCTGCAGAAGCCACCATTTCAAAGTAGTGAAACAAGCTCTTCAGAACAACTCAACTTGATCATAAACTCCATAAAAACAAAAATCCTAATTTCAAATATTGTTTGAACTTAACAGTAACCTTACTTCTTGAGCAGTAGCAAACCTCAAAGCCTGATTGCAAGGTAAGAATTTCATAGCCGTAATTCGAAAAATTGGAAAACCTAGGAAAGTTCCAACTTCTTCCCGAGACGTAATAACGAGCACGTATGTTCCTTTAAATGAAGTGTAGAAAAGGTTCAATTTGAGCAGATTCAAAAACTTAAAAGAAGAAAATCGAGAAAGAGTTTTCACCAGCTAAGAGTCTAATAGTTCCTCCTACGCCATAGATAGTAGAGATTCTGGTAGGATTTTCAGAACCTGCGTTTTCTGCAGTAACGTCAAAATCAGTAGAATAGTAAAACACCCTAAAACACTGAATCAACAAAGAAACTTGAAATAGAGAATCATCTTGCTAGTTTCGGTTAATATCCGTAGAAATATAACAAAGAAACTTGAAATAGAGAATCATCTTGCTAGTTTCGGTTAATATCCGTAGAAATATGCTAAGTTTTGCCTTGAAACAAAACAGAGAACGGAGAGAGATGAGATTACCATCAAGAGGCTTAATGTTCCCATCGCGTCGATCGATAGAGAAGCCTTCATGAGGCGATTCGACGGGTTTAATGACATACTTATCAGGAAACTCGAGAAGCTCTAATTGATCGTAGAGTTTGAATCTACTTGAAGATTGAGAAGATTGAGAGATCTCCATTAGCGTAAACACTGAGATTTCAAAGAAATTTCTAACGAAAAAAGAAAAATAATAATAACCGAAGGAAGATGTTGGATTATTCAAGAACACGCGATCAGGACAAAAACGAATATCAATGATTGTTTCATTTGTTTGTTAATTCCTTTTCTCTGGTAATTTGGGCTTTCTTTGGGCCTAAAATTTTAAACCGGTCCAACTAATTGAGTTGAAGAAACTGCACTGTACTAACTCCCAAACTCCAACAGCTACATATATCATGTTATATTCAGGCCAGACTTGAGCTTAGGGTGGGCACGAGTACTTGGTACTTTTCCGGCTCGTTAGGCTTGACTCGTACCCGCTTCGTAAAAGCAAATACTCGTCCCATTCAAGCCAAGTAACAAGTCGGATTTCGTCATTACTTGTAAAGCAAGTAACAAGTACAAGTCAAATAAAAAAATTCGTTACTTGTCCCA
>CM071717.1:57519714-57531246 GCA_036630335.1 Physaria fendleri | reverse complement strand
AAAAAAAAAAATCAATTTAGAAAACAATATTGAGTTGGTGGTAATATAAGGTGAGGAAAAGATAGAATTATATTTTTCCAATATAGAAAACTATTATATTACTTGATTTTATATTTTTAAGTTGTTTTTTATAGTTTACATTTTTGATATTTTGGCCAAAGAAAATGCTTGATTTTTTTTATAGTTTACATTTTTGATATTTTGGCCAAAGAAAATGCTTGATTATATATTTTAAAGAGTTTTTCCGAGGATTATTTGTTAAGCTTAAATTAGTTATATAATTGATTGTTCTCATGATGTGTAGATAAACATAAATGATATATAGTTCACATATTTAGTTTTACATATATCTTGGGAAAAACTAAAGTTTAGGCTAACTATTAAGAAAAAGAAAAAGAAAGAATAATTGGTATACTTATATGCCCACAAAATTAAAGTTGCAGACTTATTTGTCCACGAAATTAAAGTTGCAGACTTATTTGTCCATAAAATGAAAGTTATAGACTTACTTACCCACGAAGTTGAAAGTTCAAATTTCAATTTCGTGGGCAAATAAGTCTGCGATTTTGATTTCATTGGGATATAGTAGAGAACAAAGAGATCACTTTCTTAAAAGATATATGCAAAGATATGAAGTAATGAGTAATGAGGGAAGACATCGTCTCTTTTCTCTCCCTGGCGCAGTAACCAAGGTAAGTATTCGAACTTTCACCGGCCTGATTCCGATGGTTTGGAGCAGTGGTTGCTTCCATGATCGTCGCTCCGGTCGTCCTTTACTCGCCAGTTTTCTTCTTTTTTCTCTTCTCTTTGCCTCAAGCATCATCTCCTCCCTATCTCCACTCTCGTCTGTGTTCACCGCGAAGACCTTCTCTTCACGCGTGACAGCCGGTCTCGGTCGCTACACCAACGCCGGAGGAAGATCGACTATCTCACCAGCCATCTCGCCTCAGTATCATGTGGGTGATTCCACATATCTGAATCGGGCACACAACCCTCAGTATCATGTGGGTGATTCCACATATCTGAATCGGGCACACAACTGCGTTTCCAGATTCATCTCTACTGAGCACTTGTTCAAAAAATTTCCTAGATCTATGACAGCAAACATGCCGGTAAATCTCTCAGTGGAGACTCTAGACAGAAGCTCTCGGAGCGTCAAAGTCTTAAGCCAGAGCTGGCCCCAGATCTTCATCGCTGCGTTGGGAGTTTCTCCCACAGTCATTCGACCACCACCTCTGCCTCTATCCCAGAACTCTGTCGCATCTCAGACACTCTCCTCGAGCTCCACTTCAAATCTCAGTCCACAAGAAAGAGCCAAGGAAGAAAAATTACTACATCGGTGTGTCATCTCACATCTTCACTCACTAGGAGTCCCGATCGTAGCTCTTGCAGCATCGCTGCACTCTCTCAAGGTCCGAGCAATCTCACCAGCCATCCCGCCTCAGTATCATGTGGGTGATTCCACATATCTGAATCGGGCACACAACTCCGTTCCCAGATTCATCTCTACTGAGCACTTGTTCACAAAATTTCCTAGATCTATGACATTAAATATGTCGGTAAATCTCTCAGTGGAGACTCTAGACAGAAGCTCTCAGAGCGTCAAAGTCTCAAGCCAGAGCTGGCCCCAGATCTTCATCGCTGCGTTGGGAGTTTCTCCCACAGTCATTCGACCACCACCTCTGCCTCTATCCCAGAACTCTGTCACGTCTCAGACACTCTCCTCGAACTCTACCTCAAATCTCAGTCCACAAGAAAGAGCCAAGGAAGAACAATTACTACATCGGTGCGTCATCTCTCCTCTTCACTCACTAGGAGTCCCGATCGTAGCTCTTGCAGCATCGCTGCACTCTCTCAAGGTCCGAGAAAAGGTGAGTCCTGCTCCATATGATGATTTACAACTTTATTACTCTGTTTTCACTGCGATGGAGATCTCTACATCACCACTGGACCAAGAAGATTCTTTACACGCTTCAACTGATTATCCCGGAATACATCACCGGAGAACTGTTTCGCTCAAGTTATTGAGTCTCAACCGCCTCTGTGCGGATTATTCAACCGGATACTCCGGCTTGAACTCATCACCACGACGTCGAAGGTTTGAAAGTTGGCATCGGAAAGTTGCCCATTCTACCGACCGTTCCTTCGTTGCGAATCGATTGGTCGCTGACCAGATTGTACGGTATCGAAGTGCGGCGGCACAGGTGGAAGATGAGAAAAATCTAGGGTTTCCCTCAGATTGTGTAACGGGCCTAGAGCCTTATTTTAAGCCCAACAGAATCATGTAACGTTTTTAAGTAATGAAAAAAAAATGTTGACCAAAAAAAAAAAAAAGTATTTATAGATGCTTAATACTCATTACGATTCCATTTTCTGTTATGTAAATGCTTTTTCTCTTTAAGTGTTTACAATAAGTAGAGTTGATAACACAACTAAATCCTACATGTCAGAAAATAAGCATCTCCTAATGAATCAAGTTATCTGAAAGAAGTGAACGTTTTTCTTTTTGGGTCGAGGTTTTATATTGGGCTGAGGTTTTGTTTTGTCAATGACGTCTTTAAAAGTTATAAAAAATTAAAGAAAATGCATTTTATATTGGGCTGAGGTTTTGTTTTGTCAATGACGTCTTTAAAAGTTATAAAAAATTAAAGAAAATGCAATTAAATTTTACCTCCCTCGAAATCTGCCATTTGCAGACAGAGAAATTACCGTCTTTGCAATAAACAAATTTGACGGACATACCACATAAAATAGCATCGGACCAAAATACCTCTCCGCATTTTTGTTTGGCGTGTGACGTGCCAAATCTCACCAACATCTAACCCTAATTTTCTTTCCTCATTACGACGACAACTTTTTTTCTTCTTCTTCTCCTATCTTTTTTTCGTTCTTCCTTTTTCATCTTTTCCATCATAGATTTCTCTGTCTATATCAACTTCAGTCGAGTTAATTTCTCTTCTTCCTCTTATCTTCTTCTTAGATTTCTTTCTTGTTCCTTCTTTCTTCATTTTCTTCCTTAGATTTCTTTCTTGTTCCTTCTTTCTTCATTTTCTTCATCATCTTCATCTTAGATTTCTCTCTTTTCACTTGAAACTCAGTCCATGGGAATTTCTCTTCTTCCTCTTATCTTCTTCTTAGATTTCTTTCTTATTCCTTCTTTCTTCATTTTCTTCATCATCTTCATCTTAGATTTCTCCCTTTTCACTTGAAACTCAGTCCATGGGTCTTAGTCGTGGAATTTACAGACGATGGTTGTATGGTGTAAGTTTTACAGATGGTGGTTGTGTAAATCTTACAACGGCGTGAAAGACGTGGTGGTGTAGATTACAGAAGGTTGTAGTGGAAGTGAAAGACGGTGGTGGTGAAAAGCAAGACAAGAGACAGATAGTAGTGTAGATATTACAGACGGTGGTTGTGTGGATATTACAGACGGTGATGGTGTAGATCTGACAGATGGTGTGGTAGTATAGATCTGACAGACGGTGGTGGTGGTGTAGATCTACACGTCACACTTCTGTAATCTGACAGACGGTGGTGGTGGTGGTGTAGATATTACAAACGGTGGTGGTGATGTAGATCTGGGTGGTGATGTAGATCTGACAGACGGTGGTGGTGGTGTAAAGCTAACAGACGGTGGTGGTGAAGATCTTACAGACGGCGGTAAAATACAGTGGTAGTGAAAGACGGTGGAATAGACGGTGACAGACGATGGTTGTGGTAGTGGAAGACGGTGGTGACGAAAAGCAAGACAAAGACAGACGGTGGTTTAGATCTTAGAGAGAAAAACAAAAAAGGACTGAAGGTATTTTCGTTGCATGCAAAAGTGATGATTTGTCTGTCTCCAAACGTTTGTGGTATTGACCATAATTTTCCTGTCTACGTTTGGCAGAATTTGAGTGGCATCAAATTTAAATGCATATCATATAATATAATAGTATCTTCTAATGTATATGTACCCCATCAAATTTAAATGCATATCATATAATATAATAGTATCTTCTAATGTATATGTACCCTTAAATACATATTGTTAGCCCAACTCACTATTGAGCCCACACTGGCCCATCACCACATATCACAAGTGGGTTCTGTCTTCACAAGCTCTGCATCACGCGTTCTTTACGTTTCCAAAAACAGAACTTGGAAAATGACCTCAAGATATGTTTTTTTGATTTACTTTTACAGAGGATATATTCTCTTTGATATGGTGACGTACACTCACATTTTTTTATAAATGATGATTATCATCCGTCGTAGTTGGCTAGCCGGAATATTCTGTTTATTGTTTTCACTTGAATATATGAATATTTAAATAATGTTTTGATAAGAATATTGTTTTCATATTTTTATGAATATATAAGAATGATGTTTTCATAAGAATATTCTGTTTATTGTTTATGTCGGTTTCAAGTTTTTGTTTTCACTTAAAATATTCGAGGTTAATTGATATTTACCTATTTAATTAGATTCTAAAAGTTTGAAATTTTGAAAATATACTTTACCTAAATAATTAATTATAAATTTAAAAATTGCAGTGAGATAATGCATGAGATGTGGAAACCATAGAAGTTTAAGTACATTTACTTTATGGCAACGTTATACGTTGACACATACATTAACGATTCCGTCACAAATTGTATTTTTCACTTTAAACTTTATGGCAACGTTATACGTTGACACATACATTAACGATTCCGTCACAAATTGTATTTTTCACCTTAAAAGTCTCATTGTTTCATTTTAACCTTTTAAAAATAATTTTTCTTTTCAAGAATGTAAAATCATTCACAAACTCTATATATACATCACCTTTCTATGCAAAATTGCAAAGCTCATGGGCACCTCCATGATCATTTTCACGCATTAGTTTGTAAAAGTTCATATGGAGACAGACAGTAACTCCACCAATTAACTTAAATTTCTCAAATATCTTTGGATCGATTACTGTATGAAACTAATGATTAAAAAAACTTGGTATCTTCACCTGAGAAAACCGGCAAAGATATTGAACCTTCTCCTCCATGAAATATGCGATCCCACATAAATTTCACCACATCTTTCTCCACTTATAAAAGATGAATTTTGAAAATGCATACTAATTTTATTTATATCCGAATCACAATATTTTTTATCAATAAAGTTTACATTTTTTTTAAAAAAAAAAACATATTATATTTAAATGGTTAGTTTTCATTTTGAGTTAATTTCTAAATGATATGTATATGTTAATTAACATAAAGTGAATTTTTTTTTAAGAAAATATTCCACAAATTCTTTTAGAAAATATTCCATTTTTATAAATTAACAATTTTAAAGCTATTAATTCTTCTTGATTAATAATATTAAGATACATAAATATTTAGTTTCCAAATTTATAGAAAACTAATTCTTAATAATATACATAAATATTTAGTTTCCAAATTTATAGAAAACTAATTCTTAATAATCGAAAAGTTTTTAAGTGTTACCTAATTTAACATTTTCAAAAATCTTATTGTTATTTTTATTTCCTAATTTAAAAATTCGAACATTAAAATGTTAATCTTCTATTTATATTAGGAAATATTAGTTCCTGAAAATGTTAGTTTTCTAAAACTTATTTTTTATAAAAAAAATTGAGAATTTAAAAATTAACAATTTACTAAAATATATAAATATTTAGTTTCCTATTATTAATAGAAAATCAGATTTTAATAATCTAAATTATAAAGAACTATAAATTCATATGGCGCAATTCTTAAGATATTAAGATAATAAGATTGTCACTTGCTGAATCAAAATTTCCATTGACAAATTTTACTCTCTACGATTTTTCTCTAACATCTTCTCACCTCTCTTCAAACCCTTAAAAAAAACCTGAATGGAAGGTAAAGGAAAGGCCGGTGAAGCGAAGGCCCTTCCTCAGTTTCTGAGCAAGACCTATGACATGGTTGATGATCCTTCTACAAATTCTATAATTTCCTGGGGTGCTAATAACAACAGTCTTATCGTTTGGGATCCTCCACAGTTGGAGCAACTTCTTCCTAAGAAGTTTAAGCATCGAAATTTTGGCAGCTTCGTCAGACAGCTTAATAAATACGTAATCTTTACTTTTCCCCTCCTCCACTTCTTTTTCCAAGCATATTAGTAGCAAATTTATATAAAAGCTATAGGTTTCTTAGGTTTTTATTGAGTAAAAATTCCATGTTTTGTGTGCCTTTTTGTTAACACAGGGTTTTCGAAAGGTTGAATCAGATAGATGGGAATATGTGAATGAAGGTTTTTTAAGAGGTCAGAAACATGTGAATGAAGGTTTTTTAAGAGGTCAGAAACACTTGTTAAAGACAATAACTTGGGGAAAACCTGCCCAGGGACATGGACACCAGCATTGTGGAGGACACTCGAATGGTCAGAACGCATGTGTTGAAGTTGTGAAATTTGGTCTGGAAGAAGAAGTCGAGAGGCTTGTGCAAGAAGTCGTCAGATTAAGGCAGCAGCAAAAGTCCACTGATAACAAACTTCAAACTATGGTTCAGCATATCCTGAGAATGGAGAATCGGCAACAAGAATTTATCTCATTCCTTGCAAAGGCAGTACAAAGCCCTCATTTTCTATCTCAATTCTTACAGCACCAGAATCAGCAGCAAAACGAGAGTACCAATAAGAATCGGAGATTCAAGCGAGATGCTGGTGGCATTATCAGTAATGATGATGATTCTGCTTCTCGTGATGGACAGATAGTGAAGTATCAACCTCCAATGCACGAGCAAGCAATGTTTAAACAGCTTATGAAGACCGCTGATGATGGTTTCCTTCTAGGTAATGCTACTTGTACGACCGAGGGAACAGAGATGGAGACTTTATCAACTCCTGAAAGTGTTTCAGCAGCACCAGAAGCAACCCAGAACTGTATTCCTCCTTCACCTGATGATGTAACTCTTCCAGAATTCGATCATATGCTTCAAGAAAATAACGCAGATGAGAATTTCTTGGAACCAAACATGGGAGGTTTGAGTCCATTCCTAGACCCACCAGATCTGTTAATCAATGATTCTTTGCCTTTTGACATCGATGACTTGCCAATGGATCCTGACGTCAACTCTTCTGATTACAATATATTCCAAGACTTACTCAGGTCGAGCTCGGTTCCAGATGATATGGATTTTAACACCAGCGGACAATGAGACAGCGGCACTGAAATTTGGGAGTTTTTGGAGTCTTTTGATGTGGTATAACACCACTGAAATAGCTAACTTGTCCCTTAAAATGGGAAACAATAAGTCAACGTTATTAAGTGGCAATTGTAACGAACACCATCATTTGAAACAAAGCTGACGATTAAGACCATTTCTGATTTTTCTTACTTGAAGCTTGGATTATCTTTGCAGCTGAACAATGCTTGATTTCACCATAGCTTCACCTTCTTTCTTTAGAAAAAGTTACCTAACCAGAAACCCATTTTATCACAAATATGGTTCAGTATAATGTCGTAGGGATCATTCATACAAAAAAAAAAAAGTGATCTCATTGTATAGATTTGTCCTGAAATAAAGAAAGGCTAGCATACGAAATATTAACTGCTGCTATTAACACACTTATTGAAGACGATTAGAGACTTTGTGAAACATCCAAGATTGATCTAACACAGTTACTGAATTGGTCGACAAGAAAACAGCATTGTGATATACACAAAAACCCGGACTGAAAGAAGAAGAAGAAGAGGAAACTAACCTTTTCTCCATACAAGATGGATTCGAGAACGAGGACCTTCGAACATCCATCTATCTTCTTCCAAGGATTTAACCTCTTTATTAAGTTCTGCTATCAAATCAGCAAACCTGAGTTACATTTGTACGGTCGAGACAATCAATGCAATGAGATCTCTGATAACGCCTTTCTGTTCTTCTAAGATGTTCTCGTCTGCGTCTACAAGGAAGTATCTGACTCAGAATGGACTAGTCGCAGCTAGAAATTTTTGAAGAGTCATCAATTCTCAAAGCCCTCATTTTCAATTCAGTCTTTCGACCAATGAACCATGGAATATAGACCCATGTGACTATGAGACTCAATAATAAATACCTATAGTGATATCATCAATCTCTGATTACATGTTTTGGGTCAAACTGTCAAAGGAAAAAAAAAGGCACAACAAACATACTTCATAATCTCGTTGAAGTATTTGGAGTAACCTTCCATTATTTTCAAAACTCAAAAAGCTTTCTACTTGCAGTAACCTACCATTAAAAAGAAAGCTTTCAACTTTTTTTACTTCTTGAACCTTAATCAAAAACGAATCAGATTCTTCCAAGAATCACAAACAAAATACTAGAAATTCACAATACGAGCTCATATGGAAAGAATTTCGATTAAAAATTCCTCCTTTCTTTAGGAAAAAGTAGAACAAAAAACCCAAATCGTAACACACAAAAAGTAACAACCTTGAGAAGCGGTTTCAACCTCTACAAACAAAAACACACGCCTTTTAAACTTTCTCTCTTCAATTTCTCCGATTCCTTTGAGAAGAACACAAAAACACCAGCCTAAGATCCGATTAACCCGACCCAGAAACCTCAAAAAAGACAGAAAATCGAACAATTAACGGAGAGAGAGAGAGAATCGAATGAACAATGAAAATTTCTCGCGATTAGGGAAGATCTAACTACTAGGTATCTACTAACGCCATTATTGATGCTACCACCGCGACTCTCAGATCTCTCTCGCTCTCTCTATCTCTTTTCTTTCTCTGCGAATTTAGACCCATTTTGATAATGGGGTTGAACATGGACGACGATGGAAGAAAAGAAGAACAGATGTAGAGATATACACGCAGAAAGATTTTTTCTTTTAACAATTTTAACACAGGATTCAAATATATTTAGAGTTAAAAAGGTTTTACAAACCTGAGAAGAAACCGAGAAATACACAGATAACTAGAAGATAGAGTAAACTAGAGTTCTTTGAAAGAAAGAAAAAAAAAGAGTAAACTAGAGTTCTTTGAAATTGAAGACTAAATATATATTACGCCCAGATGAATCGGTCCACCGCATCGTCTATCGCGTCCACCGTCTCGTAGGAGATACAGGTCTTGGCTCTGATTGATCGGAGTAAGAAAAAACAAAAAAAAATATGACTTTAAAAGAATGATATTCAGATAGTGCTTTTAAAAAACATTTAGAACTATCAAAAAGTATAATCATACCGTAAGTAAAATGTGGAGAAAATGAGTAATAATATGAACGAGGCTGACCATAATACTCAAGATTGTGCTTTTTAGAGTACCGTAAGTGATATCTGGGAATGGGTATTCTTCATCAAGGTCCATATCAATAAGCTTCCAACTTAATTCTCCTTGTACAGAGAGTAACATGATGTTTTTGATATCACTTAGTGTCTCTACTTCCACATGATCCAATATATGGAAATGTTTTTCAATCCTATCAAATATACGGAAGGCAGCAAAACAAAGATCAAAGTAAAGATGGTGTGACATTGTGAGAGTTTTGAGAAGATTGAGAGAAATTGGAAAATGGGTTTTAGTGTTTTTTTTTTTTGGGTCAAACTTAAACCAAGCTTTTCAACTATGATGTAACTTAAATAAAACAATGAGTAGTGTTTCAGCCTAAAAATGGGTCATATTCGTTCATGTAACTTAAATAAAACAATGAGTAGTGTTTCAGCCTAAAAATGGGTCATATTCGTTCTTTTTTTTTTTCAACTGAAGTAATCCATTCCATGTAAAACTTATTTCATGTATTTTACATAATAACTGAAATAAGAATAATTGCCATAATAATTACAAACTATTACATTAGGATTAATCCCATTCTTTTATTTAGGATGGTGAAAATATAAAATATAAATCAATGGTTTTGTTTTTTATTTGTTTCAAAAACTTAAAATTAACATAAAAACCATAAAATTTTAAATTTAAATCAAATAATTAAAGAAAAATAATTCAGAAATATCTTAAAGTATCAAATTATTTTAGAAAATAAATTTAAACCAAAGAATTTAGGGTTTAGAGTTTTAAAATTTAGGATTTAGTGTTTATAATTTAGTGTTTATAATTTAGGGTTTAAAGTTTAAAGGTTAGGATTTAAAGTTTAAAAATTTAGGGTTTATAATTTAAGGTTTAAAGTTTAAATGTTAGGGTATAGGGTTTAGAATTTAGGGTTTGTAGTTTAAAAATTAAAGGTTTAGGGTTTATAATTTAAGGTTTAGAGTTTAAAGGTTAGGGTTTAGATTTTATGATTTAGGGTTTAGAATTTAGTGTTTTGGGGTTTAAATATTAGGGTTTAGAGACTAAAATTTACTACTTTGGGTTTAGAATTAGAATTTAAATGATTTTTTTTAACTGAATATTTTTGGGTTGTCAAATTTTTTCTCCCCGAACTATTTCATTTCTCATTTTTTATACCTCAAAATTTCGCCTCTCAATTTTTCTACCCAAACTTGTAGATTATTTGAAATTAATATCCAAACTAATCAAACCACTTAAATTTTTTACCTACCATTTATTTGAAATTAATATCCAAACTAATCAAACCACTTAAATTTTTTACCTACCATGTTAACCATTATTAGTAAAATTTTCTAATTAATTGCATAATTCATCTCGTTTTATTATTTATCTTCTAAATACGCGTTTATCAAACACGCATGACCACATTTAGATTTAATTAACCACTAAAACCGAATAATTTTAGAATTAATTTTGGATTTAGTTTTAGATTTTGCAGTTAAACCATGAGCTACTAAATCAAATCCAAAATTCGTCTAATTATGGGTGTTTTAAAATTCGGCTCGGGTTCGCCTTCGGTTCTCCTAAAAAAAAATGATTAACTTTAAAAAAAGAAATTGATGTTAGAAAAAATATATTTAACTTTGAAAAAAATGAATAACTTTTTTTAAAAAAAAAAAATTAAAGTTTAATTTTTTGATAACATTGTAAAAAAATGGATCTTATATTCAATTCAATTGTATTAGTATTATAAATATTATAATAAACCCTATAAAAAATATATAATAAAACAATTAACTTGTATTAGTATGATTCTTCCTAGGTTTGATTGTTCTAGTAGTCTCATAAGTAGTTAAATACGATTAACAGAGTTTATAATCCAAAATCTAGTTTAAACATACCAAATTTGATTTACTTAATTAACTAAATATCAAAATTAAACAAAATTTAGTTATACAAATTTCAGCCTAATTTAAAATTTATTATATAATTATAATTACAAAATAACAAAATTTAGTTATACAAATTTCAGCCTAATTTAAAATTTATTATATAATTATAATTTAAAAAATAAATATTAAATATTAAACAGTTATATAAGTTGAAGTATAATTATAAAAATTAGATATATAATTATTTTTGGGTACCATGGATCTTCGGTACGGTTCGAATTCGGTTTCGGTTTTTCGGATTTAGTGTTTGAGATACCATTCGGATATTTTTGTAAATTCGATTCGGACTCGATCCCGCTTTTTCGGTTCGGATTCGATTCGGTTTTTCGGTTTTGGTTTTTGCCCATGCCTTATGTCACT
>CM071717.1:57466365-57478799 GCA_036630335.1 Physaria fendleri | reverse complement strand
AGCAAAAAAGCTTAGGTGTCGTCGCCAGAATCACTCTCACGGACCTTATTTACGAACATGCCATTATTATTTATTTATTTGAATAATTATCTATTAGAAGAGATTGTTTGCTTTGCTGCATATACTTGATTAGACACAACTCTGACGGCCATAGATCCGCTCACGACCTTTACGGCTTTACACGAGAACTCGAGGACCACAAGTCAGTCACAACCATGATCTCTCTTACCCGATACTAGCCCTTGGCGTAGTTATCACCGAGGAGAGACCTCTTTAAGAAACAAAAGATGGGGAACCAGATCCAGAAGGGAACCCCACCTATCAGCGAAAATAAAAACAAACAATAGAAAGAGAAATATAGAGCACAGAACCTGGAACCTTATTTGTGTCTAACCATCAGAACATACGAATCCCTTCAAGGGAACCCCGACATTATTTGTGTCTAACCATCAGAACATACGAATCCCTTCAAGGGAACCCCGACACCCAACTAGGGTTTTCTACTGAGACATAGAAAAGAAAAAACATTATTTATTGAAAAGTGGAAAAAGCGTAAAGTAATAGATGATGATTGTAGTGTATAGGTCTTGCCCTTTTATAGGCTACAGAAAATTAGGTTAAAAATAGGGTAACAGAGTCCCAAAAAAAAAAAAGGATTTGCCCTTAATGAGAGTCGGTGGCTTTACCGGCCTATGAGGGTCGTGTTGTGCCCGATTGAGCTCTCTATGATTTTCTCCTCATGCTATCAACCGGCCGCTGAAGGTCTTATTGAGTCCCGGTTGGACTCTCTGTGATTTTCTCCGTAGGTAGGTAACCGGCCGATGAGGGTCTTGTTGAGTCCCGGTTGGGCTCTCTGTGATTTCGTCATCTGCTTGTCAACCGGCCGCCGAGGGTCTTGTAGGTGGCCGGTTGAGCTCTCTGTGATTTTGTGTCTAGGAGCATCAACCGACCGCTGAGGGTCTCCATTGCCCGGTTGGGCCATCCGTTTTGCTTGGGTCCTTGAAATCTCTGGGTCTTGTGCCCCGGTCCGCTGGTTCGGTCTTCGGTATATCGTCTTTGACCGCCATGCACCATTTTATGGAGAAAACGACTGTTTTGAGGTGCTTTTCGCTTGTTTCGTCCCTCCAAGGGTGTTGAGACCAAATAGCCACGAATTGACCTGAAATGACTCTAAACGAACGTTTTGTGGAAATGACTCTAAACGAACGTTTTGTGTTTCAAAAGGCCTATGAAAACGAGTTAAAAACCGGCGAAATTTGAGGCTTATCAGTTTACCAACTATTAGGCACAAGGATTCGATTTTTGTGGTGGTTGAACGGTTTTCCAAGATGGCGCATTTCATACCATGCAACAAGACTAATGAAGCTTCACAAATTGCTGATCTTTTCTTCAAGAAAGTAGTCCGTTTGCATGGAATCCGGAGAAAAATCGTTTCTGACCGAGACGCCAAGTTCCTTGGACACTTTTGGAGGACTCTTTGGAGAAAGCTTGGAACCAAGCTCTTGTTCTCCACAACATGTCACCCACAAACCGACGGTCAAACCGAGGTGGTAAACCGTACTTTGTCACAACTCTTAAGGGTAACCATTGGTAAAAATTCAAAGAATTGGTTAGATTGTTTACCTTTCATTGAATTTGCTTATAACCGTGCTAACCACTTTGCTACTAAGTTTTCTCCTTTTGAGCTTGTGTATGGATTTAACCCGGTAACGCCCATGGATCTTTCTCCCTTACCAGCCACGAAGATCACTAGCATGGACGGTGAGGCTAAGGCAGCTACCGTGAAGAGACTTCATCAAAAAGCAAAGGAAAACATAGAGAAAAGAACCGCTCAAGTCAAGACCAATGTTGACAAGAAGAGAACCGAGATGGTCTACAAACCGGGAGATTGGGTTTGGCTTCACATGAGACCCGAGAGGTTTCCAAAGCAAAGAAAATCTAAACTATACCCGAGAGGAGATGGGCCGTTTCGAGTGGTAGAAAAGATCAATGACAATGATTATAAGTTAGAGCTCCCGGACGAGGTAAGAATCTCCACCACCTTCAATGTTTCAGACTTATCTCCGTTTGCTATGGATGAAGGTAACATAGGTGAAAGTGAGGAAGAACTTCAAGAGGGTGAGAATGATGAAGACAAAAAAAAATTAGATTGAATATTAGGAATAGGAGAAAAAAAATGATAGGCTTTTTTTTTTAGGTTAGACCATTTTTTTTTTTTAATCACGAATTAGACTCACTTTTTTTTTTTTTTTTTTTTTTTTTAAACCCCTTTTTTTTTTTTTTTTTTTTTTTTTTGAACTGAAGACTCACTTTATACTACTTTTTCTATGTCTTTGCCCCAACAATGAGATTGACACAATTGGAAAGTCTGCTATAAGATCATCGAAGCACGATATGACCGTACTTGTATAAATTCGGCATCGAAACAAGCATCTATTTAGGAATATCCTCTCCCAAAGCCTTTGACTTCTCTCTCTCTCTCTCTATCTCTCTCTCTCTCTCACTTACGCACGATTTTAAACTAAAACCACAGAGGCAAATCTCCACTTGTTTCTTAAATCTGAGCTATTTTAATCCCATTAACATTATAATACCCAACAAAATCTCCCTATCAAAATTCCAAATTCAACTCCTTTTTAGTTTTTGTTTTACTTTTTTTTTTTTTTTTTTGGAATATATAAAGGTCCCAAATTGGTGAGGATAGAGATATCATTTATAATCTGTGTAGAAGAAGACCAGAGAGGAAAAAATGTCAATGGAGATCGAAGAAGCGAGATGTGAAAGTGGACATGTTGTGTCCGGATCATGGATCCGTCGTCCGAAGAAAGTAAACTGGGTCATCATCGCTAAAGCTGCTAAACGCCGTGGCTCATCTGTTTCTTCTCCAGCTACCCTTACTATATTCTCTTTCGACCCCATTACTGCTTCTCTCTCCTCCTCCTCTCCTTTGGTAAATTATTCATACATCTTTGCCTTTTTTTTTTGAAATTACTGATTTGTGTCTGGAATGAATCGAGAGCTTCGAAATTTTATTGGGTTCTAGTCTACTTCTTTGGATTGAGAAATCTAGGGTTTTTTCAAGCTGTTTCCTTTTGATATTTTGAGAAAGTAGGACAGAGCCTTTTTCTTTTGGTCGACTAATGAAGGCAAAAACCACATTTTTTTTGTTTGATCGAAGGCGAAACACACACTTAAAGAGAGTGATGGTGATCCTGTGACAGTTTCAGTGCATCCTGGTGGAGATTTTTTTGTTTGTTCAACCTCCAAAGGTGGTTGCAAGTACGTTTCTATCTTGCTATTTCATTTTAGTGCCTTCCTATGATGCAAGTTTTCTATTTTTGTTGAGTTAGTCCTGTTAAACTTATGATATCTTCTCAATTTTTCTTGAAAATTAGACATCAAATGACTAAAAATTTAACATTGCTTCTGGCATTACATCGAACGATCTTTCACCTCTTATGTTTGCTGATGTAGAATCAATTTTAGTGGTGCTTGAATTTATTGTGTTTTATGTTTAGTTTATCATATTGTTTCGTCCATGTCTTTTATGATTGGTCTCTGTTTAGTTTTGATTTTTGTATATACTAGAGAATTGGAATTGATTTCCACTGTTTTGGACACTATCTGTCTATTTTGTTTGCGTTCGAGATGGTAAAGAGAGATTATCTGATTTCAGGTCGTTTGAGATTGTTGGAGGAGCAACAGGTATTACTATCTTATCCAAAGAACTACTTCCTCTACAAAATGCTGGAGTACAAAAGTGTATGGCCTTCAGTTTTGATGGGTCTAAATTAGCTGTTGGAGGAGTGGTAAGGAACTGCATTATAAGGGTTTTTTTTTTTTTTTTTTTTTTTTTTTTTTTTTTTTTTTTTTTTTTTTCTATCACTCTTGTGAAAATTTTAGTTGTAACTTACTACAACCTGTTTCAGGATGGATGTCTAAGAATTATGGAGTGGCCAAACTTACGTGTAATATTGGATGAGCCAAAAGCACACAAATCAATCCGGGATATGGATTTTAGGTAACGACCAGAGTACTCTCAACCATCATCTTTCGTTTTCTATATAGAACTAGGACTCGGGTCATACAACACAATAGAAGTTAATGGATATTGTAAAATTTCTCATATTTGCGTCTCTTTTTTTGGTAGTCTTGACTCAGAGTTCTTAGCTACAACATCAACTGATGGATCAGCTAGAATATGGAAAGCAGAAGATGGTTTTCCTTTGTCTACTTTAGAACGTAGTGGGGTATGTGATCTGTGAGAGTTAAAGTTTGCATCTGCATCCTATAATCTTTTTTTTTTTTTTTTTGATCGGACATGTGCATCCTATAATCTAAAATAATAATATCCAATGAAATATGGGTGAAGAATGAGTTTCATGTCTATAGTTTTTTCAAGAAATATAGTTCTGAGATCTCTCGGTCTCGGTTTTGTCTTTCTCGTGTTTCGTATATTGGCTTCTGATGTATATCCTGCCTAATTATGATATCTTTGATTATGCAGGATGAAAATATTGAATTGTGCCGTTTCTCTAAAGATGGCACAAAACCTTTTTTGTTTTGTGCTGCTCAAAGAGGTATTCCTAATTGCAAGCCTAACTAGTGTTTTAAAAATTTATATCGGATGAAAGCTTAAACAATTTGAATCAGGTGATACGCCTTTGGTCAATGTCTATGACATTAGTACATGGAAAAAGCTTGGGTTCAAGAAGCTGTCAAGAAAGACTGCATCAACAATGGCAATGAGTTTGGATGGAAAATATATTGCTTTGTGAGTCTTTCTTTCATCCTGGGCTTGTTATTGCTGTCATGCTTCTGATTATACAAAGCTTACAACCTCAATTTGTTGCACCTAGGGGTGGCAAAGATGGAGATGTATCAGTCGCCGAAGTTAAGACAATGGAAATCTATCACTACAGTAAAAGACTACATCTTGGACAATCCATTGCTTCACTTGAGTTCTGCCCTAGTGAAAGGTATGTAATGATAGTACCTTTAGAGTAGTATTGCTTCGAATGTTGATCTTTTCTAATTGTTTCTTTGTTAACATGGGGTTTAGGGTTATACTTACAACTTCAAGCGAATGGGGTGAGATGGTGACCAAACTCACTGTACCAAAGGAGTGGAAAGGTTTGTTCATGATCTCTCTCACTCTCTCTGTCTCTGGCACATATAACTTTAGATACCTATCTGACTAATACCTATCTGTTTAATGTGCAGAGTGGCAGATATATGCGCTGTTGTTTTGCTTGTTCATGGCATCAGTCGTTGCAGCATACTTTTTCTTTGAAAACTCGGATTCGTTTTGGAGGTTACCAATGGGGAAAGATCAAAGAAGACCAAAGATTAGTCTTTTTGGAGATTCCTCCACATCTTCTGAGGATCATAGTAAATGGAACTTGGATCTATAGAAGATTTTGTAAATTCACGACACTTTCCTCTGTTTCATTTTTCATACAAACTTTGTTTCATTTGAGTTTTGACTTACGATAATTTTTTTCATTCTGAAGTTACATTGGTTTTTGCTGTTTAAACGTTGTTGAAGAGTCTTTGATATTACTGATTACTTAGTGTTAGTCTGCTTCCGAAAATATCAAAAAGTTTAAAATATCTGTGAAATTGCTATAAGGAGACGTGATGACGTCACATGAGTGGTTTGTGGTCCCATTTTTTTTTTTTTTTTTTTTTTTTTTTTTTTTTTCCCAAATCCAAATATATTAATCTCAAAAGTTAATCAAACGTTTACATAAAAATGGTGTTAACCTTAGTGGGATCCTATTATCTATCGAACCGTGGTATAATGGAAAATCCTTCGCGAACTTCGCCAATGCATCTGCTGCCGTGTTCTCCTTTCGACCGATCTTCTCGAATCGAACTTGCCAGTTGAACCTTGACATCCTGCCTTGTATCTCAGAGGTATATGTGAGTAAACGAGGTCTAGAACCCGGATCGTGGACTGCCTCAATCAAAGAAGAGGAGTCACTCTCGAAAATAATATTGTCGTACCCCATGTTCCTCAAGCAGCTAGTTGCCCATACCAACGCCGTGGCTTCAGCGTCTAGCGGAGATAGTAGCTTAGGATATGTCTTTATGCCCCAAAAAACTATTGCACCAGTATGATTGCGTAGTATCCAAGATATGCCACACCGATCATGCTCATCCTGCCACGTTGCATCAGTATTACATTTCAAAAAATTCTCCGGAGGTGGCACCCAACGCTTATCGTCAGCTCGGACAAGTGTTGGTGGATTACTCTCATTGCGCTCCGAAATATGTGCTCTCCATTCCAAGGAATCCGAGCTGCTAAGATTGTAAGCTCTTCGCGCGTCGGGAGCAATACCTTGGTAATACAATTCATTTCTGACTTTCCAAATTCGCCATATAATCCAACTCCATAGAAGCTTATAGTCCTCATCCATTGTTTCACTTAGCATAAGACAAGAGTAAATCTTCCCCTGTATCGAGCAGCTAGCATCGGTTATTATAGATGCAAACGGAGATAAAGCCCAAACTAACCGTTGCAAACGCGCATTCAAAAAACAGATGCAAGACATTCTCCTCAGCTTGACCGCAGATTTGACAAGTGGGTCCTGCGCTAAGGTGCGTCTATGAAGTGTAGAACCGATCGCAAGGGATGATGTTAAGCATTTCCATAAAAAATGTTTCAATTTCGGACTTGTACCACTACTCCACACACTCTCAAAGATAGTGGAATAATTTAATAGTTGCTCCAGAACCTGATCTTGTGTAGAAGAATTCAGAGATTCCCATAACCTATAACCAGATTTGACGGAGTAAAATCCTTTGTCGTTATAAATCCATGAGTAGCTAGCTGAAGAGTCAAGACCACCAGGTTTAACACTTAAGATGCGTGAGACATCAGCTGCTTCTATAACCTGTGACAGGAGATTGACGTCCCATTGGTCCCCCCTTTCTTCTTTGAAATCATCAATAGACCATTCAGATATGTTGATGTGCGGGAGAGCTCGAGGTGCCCGTGGTTTATCTGCTACTATCCATGGTTCGGACCACATATCAAGGTGTCTGCCATCTCCAATTTCTTTCTTTAATCCCTGAATCATTAATGGCTGACTTTCAAGAAGACTTCTCCATCCATATGATGGTCGTGAACCAAGCTTGGCAAAAATCGCTGAAGTTGAAGGGTAGTAGCGTGCCTTCATTGTTCTAGCTAATAGCGAGTCTGGGTGTTCGAGAAGGCGCCACAGTTGCTTTCCTAGCAAGGCAATATTAAAACCCTCAATGTTCTTGAAGCCCATCCCGCCTTCTCTCTTACCCTTGAGTAGTTTTTCCCAAGACATCCAATGGATTCCCCTACCAGTTTGTTGATTTTTCCACCAAAACCGAGAGAATTCTTGGCTAAGTCGTTGGAGCATCCCTTTGGGCAGCAAGTAACATGACATCGCATATGTGGGAATTGCAAAAGCTACGGACTTGAGAAGCACTTCCTTACCTCCTGGAGATAAGTATTTGTTTTTCCAAGAGGTAATGCGATGTTTTGTCTTTTCCTCTAAGAAGCTTAAAGTTGTTGTTTTAGACCCAACAAACGTTTCCGGGAGTCCTAAATAAACCCCTTTCCCTCAGATCTGAAAAATACCCGTTTCAGTCTGAATTCGTACCTTCTCCTGATCCTCTATCTTCGATCCATAAATAATACTAGATTTGCTCAAGTTGACACATTGTCCCGACGCTTCTCGATAATCTTGGAGAATTCCTTTCAATACCAAGAGCTGGGAGTTGTGGATAGAGCTGAAGAACAAGCTGTCATCTGCAAAGAAGAGGTGAGAAATGGCCGGAGCGTTATCTGCTATACGAATCCCTTCGAGTCGCTGTGGTGTATCTTCTCTGTTCAGTCGCATAATTAAAATTTCTGTGCAGAGAATGAACAGGAATGGAGAGAGTGGATCGCCTTGTCTCAATCCTCGAGAGGGTTGAAAACGCTTGGAAACCTGTCCATTCACTAGTACACCGAAAGAAACTGTAGTAACACATGTCATAATCCAAGAAATCCAAGTCGAATGAAAACCCAGAGCCCTCATAGCATCCTCCAAGAATTGCCATTCGACTCTATCGAAAGCTTTCATCATGTCCGTCTTGATCGCGACACAAGTGGTAGACAAAGTGGGATGTGTCTTTAGACTATGCATCAACTCTTGTGCCAACAAAATGTTGTCCGATATTAATCGACCGCTGACGAAAGCTGCTTGCGTATCAGAGATTATATGAGGTAAGATCCCTTTGAGTCTCGTAGACAGCACTTTAGCAATAATTTTATATGAAAAATTGCATAAAGAAATCGGTCTGTACTCGGTAATCTTCTGCGGCTTTCGAATCTTCAGAATTAGACAAATATTTGTCTCATTCAGCCTATTGTCGAAAGAACCTGTGCTTAGAAAATCTCTGACCATTGAACATATACTCGGACCGACTGTACTCCAATTTTGATGGTAGAAACCACCTGTCAAACCGTCTAGTCCCGGGCATTTTTCAGACGCCATATCGAACACAGCTCTCTTGATCTCAGTATCAGTAACTTGGGCTAGCAGCTGAGTATTATGCGCCTGTGTAACCTTCGGAATAATGTTGCGGAACATGTCTGAATCTCTCACCCGGGACGTCGTAACCAATTCTGATGTGTATAATTGCAGGAAGAAACGCTGGACAATTCGCCTAAGATCTGCATCATGATAATATGTGACATTTGTCTCCATGTCTAACAGATGATGGATCTTGTTGGCAGCTCTCTTTTGCTTAACCGATGCGTGAAAGAACTTTGTATTTCTGTCTCCCTCTTTAAGCCAAGTGTCCCTAGTTCTTGCTTGCCAGAACTTTTCCTCCTTTGCATAAGCTCTCATTAAACCGCATTTTAGTTCTTTGTACACTGTCCAGTCCATCGTATCCTCCCTGGTGATCGTATCAATCTGCAACTTGTACTCTTGAATTTCAACCCTGGAATTTATCGATTTCGTGCGTTTCCATTGAGCCATAGCTGAACGACAGCTTCTAATTCGCGCTATAACAACGTTTGGACCCGTATCTGGCAAAGAGTCCCAAGCATTCTTGATGAGATCAAACAAGTCTGGATTCTCCTTCCATCTAGTATCATATCTGAAATGTCCCTTCCTCTTGTTAGCTTCAGGTTGTAATCGTGCGAGAAGAGGACTATGATCAGAACCAATGCGAGGCAAATACTCAGAACAAGAAGCTGGATATTGAATTAACCAATCACAATTGACAAGTACTCGATCGAGTTTACAATGGACTAGTTCATCTCCTCTGGCTCCAAACCAAGAGAAGGGGTTACCAGTAAAAGAAAGCTCAAATAAACCACACGAGTTGAGCATATTTCTAAAGGCAAAGAAAGTGCTTTCCGGGCGCAGTCTTCCACCTCGCTTCTCGTCATTATTAAGCAATTCGTTAAAGTCTCCCGCGCAGTCTTCCACCTCGCTTCTCGTCATTATTAAGCAATTCGTTAAAGTCTCCCAGCATGATCCAGGCTTTGTCTCGCTGTTCACCCATTCTGATCAGAGCTTCCCACACTTCGTCCCGTGCATTAGCAATGGGCTCTCCGTAGACACCAGTGAAGAAAAAGCTCTGATTATTCCAAGTCATAAGTGTATCGATCCAGTGGCGACTTGTGGAGATAATCTGAACCTTAACTTCTTCTTGCCAAAGCAACGCAAGTCCACCACTTAAACCAGCCGGTTCCACAGTCACCAAGTCATAAAATCCCTGTTCTTCACAAATCTTCTCCATGTAATCTCTCTTTTGTTTGGTCTCACTGAGAAACAATACCTGTGGAATATACTGACCACATATATCCTTTAGGTATCGAACTGCCAGGTTGTTTCCCACCCCTTGGCAGTTCCAACTTATTGCATTCATATGGACCTGTGCGGTTTCTGGTTAACCGCGAACCTATCAGCTTGAGAGAGAAGTTGTGTGACTGGTGTTATCGGTTCTTCTTGAACCTCTGTTTCCGCAGCGCAGTCTTCCACCTCGCTTCTCGTCATTATTAAGCAATTCGTTAAAGTCTCCCAGCATGATCCAGGCTTTGTCTCGCTGTTCACCCATTCTGATCAGAGCTTCCCACACTTCGTCCCGTGCATTAGCAATGGGCTCTCCGTAGACACCAGTGAAGAAAAAGCTCTGATTATTCCAAGTCATAAGTGTATCGATCCAGTGGCGACTTGTGGAGATAATCTGAACCTTAACTTCTTCTTGCCAAAGCAACGCAAGTCCACCACTTAAACCAGCCGGTTCCACAGTCACCAAGTCATAAAATCCCTGTTCTTCACAAATCTTCTCCATGTAATCTCTCTTTTGTTTGGTCTCACTGAGAAACAATACCTGTGGAATATACTGACCACATATATCCTTTAGGTATCGAACTGCCAGGTTGTTTCCCACCCCTTGGCAGTTCCAACTTATTGCATTCATATGGACCTGTGCGGTTTCTGGTTAACCGCGAACCTATCAGCTTGAGAGAGAAGTTGTGTGACTGGTGTTATCGGTTCTTCTTGAACCTCTGTTTCCGCAGAAGTGACACTCTGTTGAGTTATCTGATGTTCAGAACCATCGTATCGCTGTTTCCTTTGAAGCATCAATTGTGTACGCTTGCGTGCTGCATTTTTCTTCTCACTTGATCTTCTTTTTCGCTTCTTAGATGTTGAAGGTTGTTCTTGAGCAGCGAAGCGGAAGAGCGAGTCTGTATCTTTAGTTGCAGGAGAAATCTTTTTTCCAGAGCTTAAGATCTTTTCTCCTGGAGATAGTGATGGTGTGTGAACTACTTTCCCAGAACTGAGTATAATATCCTCCTTGTCCACTTCCATTCTCTGCCATTTCTTTCCCGAGGAGAGCGTGCCCGACTTCTCCATCTCTGAAGAACCATGCTCTGCTCTTTTGGTAGTAACGTCTACTCTGGTCCCAGAGTTGGCTGCATCCTTCACTCTCCAGATTTGTCTTCCTGTGGGTTGAGTTCCGAGTCTGTGAAAGACTGTAGGAGATTGAGACTTAGTTGTAGTCTCTGCTGCAGCCCGTGGTTTTCCTTTGGTGGGAACATGTTCAGTCTCAGTTTTCTCCTTAGCTGGTCTTCCCCTTCTTCGAGGTTTACTGGTACCAGTGTTTGCTTGACTAGATTTCGTCGTTGTGTTCTTAACTCTGGTGTTTTGACCAGAATTGTCAGCAGGGAGAGTCTTATCCTCTTGAGATTTTTGGTCAATGTTTGTATCGGAGGAACGATAGGGGCACTTGTAGACTGTATGTGTGAGTCGCTTGCAAGCATGGCATGCGTTATGCAACTTCTCATATGTGAAGTCCACTGTGATGGGGCCACCACTCTTAAATTTAAAAGGCCTTTTAAACGTGAGTGGAGCATCCACCAGTAGCCAGACTTGAGCTCGAACATGCTCCAATGAATCTGGGTTATTCTTCGCGTGCAATTGTATTGATTCCACCCTACCAAGTTTGTCTCCAATCCCTTTAACGACGTCATACTGATATCGAAGTGTAGGCAAGCCTCTTATCTGAACCCATATCAGCGCCGTGGTTAGAAAGTCCGTAGGTGGATCAGGATGCCATCTTTCTCCAATTACGAGCCAACCGTTGACATACCATGGTCCTAGTGCCAAGGTATGGATCAGTGTCTCTTCTTTCTTAAAAGATGAACTGCACCCTGTCTTTGCCAACAATTCTTCCCCTCATCAAATCTTTCTCAATTCCAATTATGTTTGGTAAAGCATCGATAAGATTCGGTGGGGTGATACTATGAATGTTGAGTATGCGCACAATCATAGATAGCTCATGTTCAGCGAGTAGTGCTGTGTCTACCATATCCGGTAGCTCTGTAACATCCTCAAAATTCACTTCTTCTTTGTCCTTTAGCCTTTGCATCACATCAAAACCTTGATAGCGGTTCGATTTTGCCATTGTTTCAGTACGAAATCACTCAAGGTTGATTTATAAGTAAATCTACCAAGTAAGATCGCTAACTGAATTAGACCCAAGCTCTCTGTTCCGTAAAGAGAAGGGGTTTAGGGAGGTGGTGAGTAAGCTTGAAATGGAAGAAAATTTTAGAAGAATAATGATTGGGTAATGATTGGATAGTGATGGGGAATGTTTTGGTGATGATTTAGTAATGACTGGGTGATGGTGGCGGATGGTTTTTTCAGATCCGAGGTGATGCGACAAGAACCCTAAAAATCGCACCTTCTCTCATGACGGCGTTTAAAATAAGGCTTGGGTTTGTGGTCCCATTGGATATTGAGATTTTTTTTTTTTAACGTTACATTTTTTGGCCGAGGAGCCTTACATTTTTAAGAGGGTTACATTTGGGCCTTACAGAGGGTTACATTTGGGCCTAGAGGCCTTACATTTTGAGAGGGTTACAATTTGGGCCTAGAGGCCTTACATTA
>CM071717.1:57450201-57465363 GCA_036630335.1 Physaria fendleri | reverse complement strand
TGGCATTATCTCATATATTCGCAACACACTACTAGAAAAAAAGGGTTATTGTGACGATTTTTTTTTTTGTCACAATAACCATATTTTCGTAACAATAAGATCAATTGTGACGAAATTGTGACGATTTGAAATGGTTGCAATACAGTCGTCGCAAATTCTATTTTGTAACAAAAACGTAACACGATTGTGACGCATATATTTAGTAACTATTTTGTATCATTTTGTGACGATATATTAAAGTAACTAAATTGTCACGATTTGTGACGATATATTAAAGTAACTAAATTGTCACGATTTGCGACTATAAAGATTGTCGCAAAACCGTTATAATTTGTAACTATTTTTATTCGCAAAACCGTTATAATTTGTAACTATTTTTATTGTAGAAAGATAGGAGGAAAATTAATTCAAAAAATTATGTATTATGCTAGAATCGAACCGTTTACCTCAAGTTTCATTAAGAAGCACTTAACCACTCCACCACATTAACATTTTGGAAACCTTTTCATTTAACATTAATATATTATCTCATGTTATTCTGACTACAATTACATAAAAAAATTCTACTAAATTAAAACCAATCTAAATTCCAATAATTTCCAATAAAATTTTTGAACAAATTTCCAACATTTTTAATTCCCAAAAAATTATAGCCAAAATTCTGACCAAATTTAGTTAGTGACTAATGTTTGGTCACAAGAAGTCACATATACTGACAACTGAATACGTCATAAATTTGTAACAAATTTCTAACAATATATTTGGTCACAAAATTGTCATAATTTGTTACATATGCAAATTTCGTCACTATTATGTCATAATTTGCTACAAATTTTGTTACACATATTTTTCTTCATAAGTTTGTGACGAAATAGTTACAAATTTGTGACATAAAAAATTAGTCACGTTTTTGTATCTAAAATGTCACAAATTTGGGACGAAAAATATATGTAACAAATTTTGTAACAATAACCCATCTTTTTTAGATCTGTACAGATCTACATATCTAGGGTTTTAAACCCTTAAGGACAGAACCCTATTCCCCCTACTGGAGAGACTATCTCGTCATAGGGACCTTAGCCCTAGCAGAGCATCTCCCCAACCCCTATAGGGATTTCTTAACCTAAGCAGAAACCGAAATATAATAAAACAACCTTTTATTGATTTTTCATCACTTCTGTGAGTTTTTGGATGATTTATAACGAGTTTAGAGAGCTTCTATTTATAGGGCCAGAGAGGAGATCGAGATCCTTGTAAAAAAGTACTAGTGCCCGAGAGAATTTAATGTGCTACGCTCGGGCTAACAAAGAATAGCCTAGTTCTAGATCTTTTCCGTGCTTATCCACATTGTAAGAATGTGTACGCCCTAACCCTAGCTTCGAATTGTGTCGCCTTAACTGAGCTCGAGCGAATTGTGTAAATTCGCTAGCTCCCTTGGTCCTTCTCGAAGCTTTTTTACTTGATCCGCAAGCAAGCAGATGATCTGTTGAAACTAGGATAGAGTCCTACCGTATTGATAGGGCCCGACCGAATTGTGAGCTCTTCTCAGAATCTTCGACCGAATTGTGAGCTCTTCTCAGAATCTTCTCGAAATCTTCAGAAATCCTCTTGTCTTGGTTGCCTTCAGCACACCTAAGCCTCTGAATGCATCCATCTGCTCTCTCTCTCTCTTTTCGGGATATCGGTTCTCAAACTCGTATTTTTCCTGAAATGTTATTAAAAGAAACTAAAAGGGAAACAAAACTACCCTAAAAACATCGAAAAGTAGGGTAGATAACTGGCTCCTGGTCTGGAGGGAAGTTGATTCCCTGAACAAATTTCAGTTTTGTGTTGATGTTGAATCGGACATGGACTAGACACTCTGTTCCTATACACCAATTACTTTGTCGGAGGTTTTGCTTCACTGGTATTCCTATTCTCTTTCCTATGTCCATGAGTGCAGTCTTGTGTTTGTAGTTACCAGGAACGTTCATTATCTTCACCCAGATCAGGAGTTCTTCAAGATAATTCTCCTTGAAACGGTTCTTCCAAAGATAAATCACCAGTAGCCAGCCACAATAAGTCCATGGTTCGTTGTTGAAGACATGCGAACTTCATTTGTGAAAGTAGCTTTTATTTTTATTTTGAGGAAAGGAAACTTGATTCATTGGGTGGTGGAAGATATCGCGGGCGGAGAGAAAGATTTAGATGCTTTCGAGGAGGTATGAGGAAGCTGAGAGGTCAAGAAGAGAGATGATTGCGTGTAATGAGTTTTAGAGATATACACAATATCACTAGAGAGATTAGAAAGAGATTTAGAGAGAGAGAGAGCCATTTTTCTTTTTAAGCATTAATCATTTACTGTTTATTGTTCTTCTTTAGGGTAAAACCAAAAATGAGCTCTTAAGTGTAATTTTTAATATTTACTGTTTATTGTTCTTCTTTAGGGTAAAACCAAAAATGAGCTCTTAAGTGTAATTTTTAATATGGTCTAAATTAAACGATATAAAAGAATAACTCAACACAAGATCTCAAATGGATTCTCTCTCTTCTTTGCTCTCTCTTGGCTCCTCTCCCTTTCCTCTTCGGTCGTCTCCTATCTCTATCTCTATCTCTTCCTCTAATTTCTCGGTGAAACCCTCTGATTCTGATTCTAAAATCTCTTCTAAGATTCTGCCTAAACCTACGGGTAATCTTTTATCTAATCCACGTTTTGATCTCTCATCTGCAGCCGTCGATCATCCTTTTCCATCTTTCCAAAATATCTCCCCTAAAAATTTCCCTAAAGATACCCCTAAATCCCTATCAAAAGCTCTAACCCCTTTTCACGCCACCTCCTTTTCTAATAATCACTCTAGGAAAATCCCTAATCCCCTCCCTACATCTCTATTCTGTGCTTACACGCCAATCTCGCTTCTCCCAAAACCGAACACTCGTCTTTGGCTCCCAACCTTGAAAATCGCCAAATCCCATTCTGAAAGTCGGCTAACACCGTTAATTCCCAATCATGAAATATCATTTCTCTCGGATTCTGAAACAAATTCCTTATCTCCAAGAAGTAATTATGATTCTGATACCACGCTTCTGCGCAGCCAATACGATGAGTCACCCTTGGGCTATATATTCATCCTCTCCAAAGGAACAAGAGCCATACCTTCTCATCATAACTCCAAACGCAGAAACTCAAGGAGGAGTAAGGAAACTACATCCATGGAGGATCAATTAGCGCTTGCGATTGCTCAGATGAGCCTAGGCGCAGCTGACCCGCCAGTCATGATCTCTAATGAAGCTCAGGCCCATGCTCAGCACCAAAGTCAACACAGTCTGGTGGTTAGGCGTTTGCACCATACCCAGAATGTCCACAGGCTCAGGGACTTACTGATCGATCTCTGGAAGCTGGATAATCGGAGCGACGTTATCATTCAAGAAGATGGCACCCTTATGGTCACTTTCTCCAACGAAGTTCGGATGGTTGACATTCTCAATAATGAACCATGGACGTTTAAAGGTTGGCTACTTGCTGTGGATCTATGGACCAACCGTTTTGCGCACAATTACTTAGAGGAGGTGTTACTATGGGTCAAACTTCTGAATGTTCCTGGAGACTATAAGCAAGAAGCGGCTCTCATGGACATAGGGAAAAGGATAGGGATCCCAGTAGGTGCTAAGCTGAGAGAAGGAAAGTGGGGTGCAGGAACAGAGTGCTTAGTTCAGGTTCGATTCAACATTAATGACAAACTAAAGTTTGTGCAACGTTTCCATTTCCCCCCGGAGCCTGAGCCTATTGCTGTCCAATTTATCTATGAGAGACTCAGGCACTTTTGCAACATATGTGGCTCTGTAATGCACGATGCGCACGAGTGCCCCCACAATATGCTATTGAACCATCCTGGTCCAGGACCAGACAATGATCACAACAATGGCATTCCTCCCCAGCAGACTGCATCTATCATCCCACCACCACGATCTCAACCTCGGAGAATGCTTCATCCTCACAGCGGCGCTCTTCCTGCTCTCCTTCCTACACCAGCCTCTTCATCAATTGCTGCTATGATACCAACTCCACCTCCTACTCGACAGAACTCTCCAAGAACCATCACAACAGAGCCACAGACTATCCCTACTATTCAGCTTCATGTCTCTACTGGACCACTAATGATTAATCCTCCAGCCTCTGAACCAGCGAGCTCTCAAGCTGTGCTTGCACTTGAAGCTCAAACCTCTCGCGGAGTAGCTGACTCAAATAAAAACTTTTCCTCAGAGCTACCTCCCCTCTCTATGCAGGATTTCCCGTTCATGATGCTTCCACCTCTCCCAGATGATGAGATAAACCAAACCTTGCTCCAAGAGTGGCCTGAAGCTCTAGTCCCGTTCACAACTGAAACAAAAGAAAAGGGTGAAGCACCCCAGAAGAAAACTGAGAAGGATGAAGAACAAGAATCTAATGGGAGCTCCGAAACTGTGGATGATGTGCTTGAAGCAGACACCCCCCCTCTGACAAAGAAGAATGGGAAGCAAATTGCAACTGAAACTGCAACCCTCACTCCGAAGAAAGGCCGTATACGATCTAAGCTGGTCAGGCGAGCAATTCCTACATCATTGAAGAAGAAAGAGGATCAAGAAAACACTATTAAGAAGAGGAAAACCCCTGAAGCATCATCAAGCCATTCAGCACGACAAGTCAGAGCCAGAAACATTCTCAAGGAAGCATGTACTGAGGAACAGGGCATGGTGGCTCCCTCAATGCCACCGCTTCAACCATGATCCTGATGCATTGGAATTGTCAAGGGCTCCGGAACCCCTTGACAATTCCTTATCTGCGGAACGTGTGCCGCAAGAATAGTCCGGATGTTATCTTCTTAGTTGAAACGAAGAATAAGGATGTTTTTGTCCAAAGTCTTGTTGTGTCTCTCGGTTTTAGTAGTTGTTATCTAGTCCCTGCTGTTGGTAGTAGTGGAGGTTTATGTATCGCATGGAAAAACTCAGTGTCTGTCAGCTTTCTGGTCCAAGAGTCTTTGTTTTTCAATGTAATAAAAATTTCCCTGTTGTCTTATTCCTATTGCATTGCATATGTATATGGCCCTCCAAAAAAATCTGAACGCAATAAGTTCTGGGATCATCTAACTGAGATGGCTGAAGCTAATGTCTTCAAGAACAAGCCACTGTTGTTTGTTGGTGATTTCAACGACATTGAGAAGCCCTCCTACAAAATTGGTGGCCCCCCGCGAAGCATACAAAGCTGTAGGAAGTTCAAAGCTGTTCTGCAAGCATATCAGTTAAAACAAGTGCATTATTCAGGAAAGAAATTTACTTGGCATGGGAAAAGAGGTAAAAGGGATCAACTGCATCAAGTACAATCTTTCCTAGATAAAGCATATGGAAATTCAGAATGGCACAACCTCCATCCGAATGCGCTGGTCACTCACTTACAATGGTTGGGGTCAGACCACAAACCAATTATCATTAACACTGAAGCAGTGCAAGGGTCAAGTAACAAGAGATTCTACTACTGCAACTCTTGGAATAAGATGCCCAGATTCAAAAGGCTTATGGAGGAGACATGGACACAGGTCCTGAACCAAACGCCACACTCAACAGTTAAAGAGGATCTGACCATAATTAAGCAGAAAATAGAGATGTGGAAGCCTTCCATTATCCCTAATGCATCCAGATGGATTGAATCGCTAAAAAAGAACTTAGCCCGCTTGTATTCACAGCAAAGGTGGGATGAACAGGCCATTCTCCAAACGAAAGAGGCTTTAATACACTTTACAAAACTTGAAGAGGAGTATTGGAGGACAAGAAGTAGAGCAATCTGGCTTAGGCAAGGGGACAAAAACACCAAATTCTTCCAAGCCAGTTTGAAGCAGAGAAGGTTTGCAAATCGTATACTCTTACTAAAGGATTCCCATGGCCAAGATCACACAGATCCTGCATCAATCCAAAAATTGATTGAAGATCACTTTAAGGATATCTATACGGATAAATGCCCCCCAGTTAATGACCCTCTACAGAACATGACAGCCCAAACTTCAGAAGCAACAAATGAGAGATTAACAAGGCGGGTGTCTTATGAAGAAGTAAAGCAAGCTGTGTTCCAAATGAATCCAGATAAAGCCCCAGGACCAGATGGGTTTACACCCGGTTTCTTTCAACATCTCTGGGATAAGATAGGGCCAAAAGTAGTGGTATATGTCCAACATTTTCTGGACTCAGGTAAATTGGATCCGGAACTGAGTCACACTCTCATATGCCTCATCCCAAAGGTTCATCCTCCAACCACCCCAGGACAATTTAGACCTATTAGCCTATGTAATGTCCTTTACAGGATTATATCGAAAATCTTGGCTAATAGGCTAAAGGAGGCTCTGCCAGACATCATATCACCAAATCAGTCTGCATTCTTGCCGGGACGGTCTATTACTGACAACGTGATCATTGCACATGAGATGATACACTCTCTCAAAACGCGTAGAAGGAAAGACCCATTTATGGCACTCAAACTTGATATAGCTAAAGCTTTTGACAAGGTTAGCTGGTCTTTCATGAGCTATCTATTAACAAAGTTGGGATTCTCGGCTAAATGGAAGGCATGGATAATGGAATGTATCACTTCAGTATCTTACACAGTTATGATCAATGGCAAACCAAGTAATAGGATTTACCCTCAATGTGGAATAAGACAGGGTGACCCGTTGTCCCCGTATCTTTACATCTTATGCTCAGAGGGTCTATCCCATGTTATTAGAAATGCCGAGGCACAAAGGAGAATAACAGGATACAAAGCAGCTAGGAGTGCCCCCTCTATCACTCACTTACTTTTTGCGGACGACTCCTTACTATTTTGCAAAGCCACACCTAATGAAGCCTCAGAGCTCAAACAAATCTTGAAGGTATATGGAGACATGGCGGGACAGAGTATAAATTTCTCCAAGTCAGCTATCACATTTAGTAAGCCTGTTGACGACCAGCTAAAAGGCCACATCGCAGACGTCTTGAACATCCCCCATCAGAACAAAATGGGCACCTACCTTGGGCTTCCGGATTTAAGAGGAAACAACCTAACACAAGAATTCCAATACATTCAGGATAGGCTTGATAAAAGATTACAAAGCTGGAGTACAAAGCTGTTGAATCAAGCTGGAAAAGAGGTCCTCATAAAGTCCATACTTCAAGCTCTGCCAACATACTCTATGCAATGCTTTCTACTCCCGCTGAACCTTACTACTAAGATAGAGCAGAAAATCAGACAGTTCTGGTGGCAGAGTAAACACCAACATAAACCAATCCCTTGGATTAGTTGGTCACATCTAACAAAGCCAAAATGTCTTGGAGGTTTAGGTTTTCGTGATCTTAGGCTCTTTAATCAAGCATTGCTAGCAAAACAAGTATGGAGAGTGATCAATAACCCGGAACTTCTTCTCTCAAAAGTGCTGAAGGCGAAGTATTTCTCCAAGGACACTATTTTTACAGCACCAATGAGGAAGAAACAAAGCTTTGCCTGGCGTAGTATAAAGACTTCAATCCCGCTTATCCAGAACCATATTGGATTCCAAGTTGGCCCAGGTACTTCCATTAATATTTGGAGTGACAAATGGTTACTGCTTAAAAAGCCAAAAGCTCCAGCTCCAAAAACCACTCAAGCCTTCTGGACAATTAAGAATCCTTCGCATCTTATGGCACTACACACACGAGAATGGGATGCCCAAAAGGTAACAGACAACGTTCACGAAGATGATGTTCAGACAGTTCTTAGTACGAGACCACTACAATATGCTCGTGAAGATAAACTAGTATGGCCTTACACGCCATTTGGGCAATACTCAGTGAAGTCAGGATATCGCATTCTGTATGAAAACACCATGTCTAATCTCCAGCCTTCAACATCTACACCAGCGCTGGCACACACACTTTCCAGGAAATTGTGGCAGTTTTCACTTCCTCCTAAGATTAAGCACTTCTGGTGGAAGGTTATACATAATGGAATCCCAACGCTAATGAACCTTCGTATAAGAGGAGTGCAAACCGACCTGTTATGTATTCTATGTAAGGAGAGGAGAGAAACCCTAGATCACCTAATGACTCACTGCAAGGTATCAAAAGAAACCTGGTCTCTCCTTATCCCAGACGCACATTCCACTAGGCATCTGTCCACAATGGACTTCATCAATCACTTGTGGAGAAAGGAAGGTAAAGGATCCACTCCTATCTCAGCTTATATTGGGTGGAACCTATGGAAAGCTAGAAACGGGGCTGTTTTTAACAAAGAACAGATTATAATCCCAAACATTCTACAAAAAACAGCCCAAGATCATCGTCTCTGGCTTAACACCGACAGAACATCTGAAACTAATTCAGCCCAGCTGAATTGTGAAACAAGGAACCTATCAGAGCAGAGAGGGGATGATACTCAGGACCCAATATGCTTTGTTGAAGCCTCATGGGCATCAGATACAGAAAATATGGGTCTTTGTTGGCAATACCAGATCGGAAATACAGTACGATTCCAAGGACATGGCTCCTTCCTTCCTACTTCAACTTCGGCGGATGCAGAAGCAAGAGCTATTTTAGAAGCCTGTAAAAACGTAGTACGTTTTGGGAGCCCAGGCACAACGATACTCTCCTCCTCAAAAGCTCTTATAGATAGCATCAATCGATGCCTTGAGAAAAATAAGCAAATCATCGGGAGAGATCATTGTCATAACTTGCAGGCCCTACACTTGAATCCACATGTCGAAGATATCTGCAGGAAGGCTCTATCTAGTCCCCCGCCGATAAAATTCAAGTTCACTCCGAGAACTAGAAATTTTAGTGGGCTGTTGTATTTAAAACTCTACCGTTTAATATTAATAAGAAGCATATCGTTAAAAAAAAAAAAAACTCTACCGTTTAATATTAATAAGAAGCATATCGTTAAAAAAAAAATCCAACCAAATCCTTCTGTCCCTTCGCAAAGTCAACTTCTTAGGCTTATTTATGTTTCCTCTTCTGATGTGGAACAACGAAAAAATACGATTTTGTTTAATATAAAGGTCCCGAATTGGCGAGGAAGAGAAAAATCTAAAGAGTAAAAATCAATCATAAGATGGAGATTGAAGAAGTGAGCCGTGAAAGTAGTGGGCATGTTGTGTGCGGATCATGGATCCGTCGCCCGAAGAAAGTAAACTGGGTCGTTATCGCTAAAGCTGCTAAACGCCGTGGTTCATCCCCTGCTCTCCTTAACATCTTCTCCTTCGACCCCATCACTGCTTCTCTCTCATCATCTCCCTTGGTTATTCCTCCTACACCTTTGAACTTTCTTAAATTACTTTTTTTTTTTGGGTCTGGAACGAATCGAGCTTAGGGTTCTTTCTTATTGGGTGAATCTGATACCTTCTATTAGGATTGGAAATTTTGGGTTTTTCTTCTGATTCCGAGAAAACAGGACAGAACCCTTGTCTTTTTGGTATTTACTTATGTGGACTAATGAAAACAAACCAACTTTTTTTGTTTTTTTTTGGTGATCGAAGGTAACACACACGTTTAACGAGAGTGATGGTGATCCTGTGACAGTTTCAGTGCATCCTGGTGGAGATTACTTTGTTTGCTCAACCTCTAAAGGTGGTTGCAAGTATGTTTCTATCTCTTTTACAATGTTTCTAATTTCTAATTTTGTTTTGTTGGTTTTGTCAATATGATCTTGTCTTGAGAATTACAAATCAAATTATTTAATTTGAACTTCTTATTACATGAGACTTGTAGTACTACATATCCATTCCCCAATGTTGCTGATGTAGGATTATTTGTATTAATGCTTGTAAAATATCTGACTTCCCTACTTTGCATCTATTTTCTCAATCTCTACTGTTCCGTCCATTTCAAGCATACTAGAGAATTGGAATTGACTTCCACCAAATTGAACACACTATCTTTCTCTTTGTTTACGGTCTAGATGGTATATGGAATTTATTTGGTTTTCAGGTCATTTGAGATTGTTGGAGGAGGAAAAGGTATTACGCTCTTAGTCAAAGAAATCCTTCCTCTCCAAAATGCTGGACTACAAAAGTGTATGGGCTTCAGCTTTGATGGGTCTAAATTAGCTGTTGGGGGAGTGGTAAGGAACTGCTTTATAAGGGATTTTTCTTACATTGTTGCCACAGTTTATGTGTGTCTTACTACAAGCTAATTTCAGGATGGATGTCTCAGAATTATGGAGTGGCCTAACCTACGTGTAATTTTGGATGAGCNNNAAAGAGAAGTTAATGCAGATTATGAAACTGAGCCTCTTGTATGCATTTTTCTTATATTAAGTATTTTGTTTTGTTAGTCTTGACTCAGAGTTCTTAGCCACAACATCAACTGATGGATCAGCTAGAATATGGAAAGCAGAAGATGGTTTTCCTTTGTCTACTTTGGAACGTAGTGGGGTATGTGATTCTAAGAGTTAAAGTTTATGAATGATGGGTTTCATGTCTATTATATTTCTCAAGAAATATAATCCTGAGATCTCTCTGTCTCGATTTTTGTCTTTTTGATGATTTTGATATTGGCTTATGTTATATCATATTCATGCCTAATTCTGTTATCATCATGTCTGCAGGATGAATATATTGAACTGGCCCGTTTTTCTAAAGATGGAACAAAACCTTTTTTGTTTTGTGCTGCTCAAAGAGGTATGTATCATCAATCAACTCCCTAAAGATGGAACAAAACCTTTTTTGTTTTGTGCTGCTCAAAGAGGTATGTATCATCAATCAACTCCTAAGTAAACGATTACAAGCATCGCTAGTTCTTAAAATTCATAACAATTGGAACCAGGTGATACGCCTGTGGTCAATGTTTATGATATTAGTACATGGAAGAAGCTTGGGTTCAAGAAGCTGTCAAAGAAAAGTGCATCAACAATGTCAGTGAGCTTGGATGGAAAATATATTGCTTTGTGAGTCTTTCTTCATCTGGGCTGCTGATTACTATATAAGGCTTCTGATTTTACAAAGCTTAAAACCTTATGTTTTGGACTTTCTATTTGTAGGGGTGGGAAAGATGGAGACATAGTTGTTGCCGAAGTTAAGACAATGGAAATCTACCACTACAGTAAGAGGCTACATCTTGGTCAATCCATTGCTTCACTTGAGTTCTGCCCTAGTGAAAGGTATAGCCAATCAATTGAAAAGATAATTATAAATCATCAAGACATCAACCCTTATGTCTCTTCTAATGTTCAATCAATTGAAAAGATAATTATAAATCATCAAGACATCAACCCTTATGTCTCTTCTAATGTTGATCTTATCTAATTGTTTCTTTGTTAACTTGGGACTTAGGGTTATGCTGACAACTTCGAGCGAATGGGGTGAGATGGTGACCAAACTCACTGTACCAAAAGAGTGGAAAGGTTTGTTGCTAATCTCTTTCTACGCAAAAAGAATTGGCAGATATATATGGCTCATATCTACTTGTAAATCTATCTCTCACTTATTTGTATATATCTGTTTGATGTGCAGAGTGGCAGATTTATGCACTGCTGTTTTGCTTGTTCATGGCATCAGTCATAGCTGCATACATGTTCTTCGAGAACTCAGATTCGTTTTGGAGATTACCGATGGGGAAAGATCAAAGAAGACCAAAGATTAGTCTTTTTGGAGACTCATCCACACCTTCTGAGGATCATAGCAGGTGGAACTTGGACCTATAGAAGATTATGTAAATTCTTCTTCAGACTCTCTGTATTTCCTTTTTTTGGTCCAAAACTTGTTCCATCTTTTTTTTTTTTTTCCTCCTTTTGTTCTTTTCTCGCTTTCATGATTCTGATTTTGCCTCACAATATCTCCTTTGATTCTGAAACTAATTTGCTACTTTGACATCTTGAAGAGTCTTTTTATATTACAATAGATTGACTTACTGTTGCAAATAACTTCCAAGTTGTGATGAAGTGATGAAAAGGTTTGAATATTGAAGATCATGTTTAACATCTGGCTTGAGGCATCCTAACCTTGCTTATGTTTTATCCGGATGTTAAGGTTCTGTAAAACTGTAATATCCTTTAGCTTGTTTTTTTTAGTAACTAACGGTGAATTGCAAGGATGATATAAACCTAAGCCGGCAGACACATTAAAGACTCCGAAAACTGAAGCCTTATGAAAGGTAGACTAATGCCTTACCACTGGTCGCAATGGTAAAGTAACAAAACTAGGCCTCACTGAGGATCCTTTTAGATAGTTAATAACAAACATATGCATAACATAATAGCACTGTCATTTACTCTTGCTCTGTCCTTTATTTTGACTGATGACATTGTAACTGGTGAAATGAAATAGCTTGTAAGAACCCATAAAAACATGGATGACACAAGTTGCAAAAGCATAGAGTTGTTGAGAGAAGACAGAGACTGTATCTGTATCTAGAGAATAGAAGGAAGTTGGTCGCAATGCACTCAAAGCATATAATATTATAACGCTTGGTCATCCTGAGCCTTCTTTTGAGCATATATGTGTATTGGCATCCAGTAACAAAGTGCTTGATGAGATTGAGAAGGATCTCAAGTTGAAGAAAGATAAGATGAAGGCATCAAGGTAAACATTGGAACATTTCAAGAACACATCGAGCAGATATGGTACGAGCTAGCTTACCTGGAACATAAGGCCGAAAATGATTAGAGGAGATAGGGTTTGGCAGAGATTGGTTACGGGTCAAGGTTTATTGCAATTGTGTTGTATTGTCAACCCATTGGGAAATCTCCACGCTTATTTTAAACTCCCCGAATCATTTCATTGGGAAAAACCTAAAAAACATCAAATCTCCAAGACACAATCACTCATGGAATTTCTAAGGATTCATCTATAACCCACATCATGACCACAAAAACAAAAGGTTCCAAGTGTATGATAAACAAACGCATTTAAGCAAGCATGCAAAATCTCCGTTTTATTCAGATAATGTGATAGTATTTGAACATTTCCCTACTGATAGAATCTTACATAAGGCAAACCTACAATAAAGAGACATGATCTACTCTTGCTTTGGTAATCATCATCAGCTAAAAGATGAGTTTAACTATGCACACAAAGATGAGAATTTGCGACCTTTTATATATTGTGTAACAGCCATGAAGGTGTAAGAATGACATACTGTAGCAGCAAAAGTTGTAAGTGTAGAGGAGAGCAACCATGAGAAGAAAAGAAATACTAATTTGAAGCTTTGAGTAGTTCCAATCACGCAAAGATGCTGCTCTCTGGAGCCACTACACCCTCAAGTTTCCATCCACCAAGACCGGATAGCGAAAAGGCCTGTAACGGAAAAAAAGAAAGAACTAGTTTAACTAAGCTACCTCATGCCCATTAGAAGAAAGTGATATATTCTGAAAAAAGGATGAAATCTACAAACTTCTTCCCAGGAGCTGCCAAAAGCCTGAAGCAAAGCAGCATTGCATGTTTTCAATTCTACGGAAGCTCCAGATAGCATGGATGCTGCTTCTTCCCAACCCTTATTATGTCCCATACACCTGTTTAACAATTGGGCGAAGAAATTAAACAGTGCAGAAAAAAAAGAGGAAGATACACACACACACACACACATAAACAGATAAAGAGTGACAATAAACTACACTCACATGACAGTGGATATGTCAGGGGTTGAATATTTGGAGATAATGTGTTGAAGATGCTCAGCGGTTTGGCCGTCCATAGCAGCAATGGAATAAAAGCTCGGAATGAAATGTACACTGGCCTCCATAAACTCATCCACATGGGCTTGCATTGACTTCAGTGTCTCCTTCGTTCGAGTCGCGTCGCTGTGAAATGAATGATTTTACCAAAGGAACAAGACAATACCTAATCGATAACATGAGGAAATCAGGTATACAAGTAATGGAATCAAGACCTTGAGAGAATAAGTTGGGGAAGCCAACCAAGTGTAGAGAGAATTTGAGCAACTTTAGCAGCATCGGCTTGTCCAGTTTTACTTAGAGGACGATCATGGTCTGAATAGTTGACACAGAGAGAAATAAAGATTGGATTTTTATATGTTACTTAGAGGACGATCATGGTCTGAATAGTTGACACAGAGAGAAATAAAGATTGGATTTTTATATGGATATTGAGGGAGAAGAAGAGATTAGAGAGAAAGAGAAAGAGTACCTCTGAGGGAAAGATCATCCCAGGAACTATGAGCGTGACGGAGAAGGATAAGGCGGCGAGAGATTGGGGTAGAAGATGAATCACGAGAAGGAGCCGTTGAGCAACAATTGATGCTTCTCCGATTAGAGACGGAGAAGAAGACAGGAGCAAGACACTGTAAACTAAGCATCTCTCTCGCTTGGCTAATTTTAGTGAATATTGGTTTTTTTTTATCACCAAGTTAAAGGTAGATTGGTCGAAGGGCCCAGAAAGCCCAAAAAAGTTTCGAACTTAAAAGCAAATACCAGAATTGGCCAGAACTTTAAAGCAAATATCAAGTTCTTGATATGCATAAAAGCAAATACCAGTTTGAAACTTTGAAGGCTATTTTTTGTTTAAAAAATATGTGTTAGAGAAAATGTTTATTGCTTTTAAAAAATGTAATAGAGTTTAGTTTTGTCAATTTGATATATATATATTTTTGTCATATTTTTTGAAAGTATGACCCATAAATTCTGAATAATATTTTAAATTTTACAAGTTAAACATATATGTTTTAAAATAGAATATAGAATTACAAAAACCGGTATGTAAGAAGATTATTTTGTGGTTTCCAAAAAAAAAAAAATGGTCAAAAACCGGTATGTAAGAAGATTATTTTGTGGTTTCCAAAAAAAAAAAAATGGTCTTGTAAAAACACTTATTAGCACAAAACTGATTACTTTTTACTTGTCTATAGTCTCCATAACTATAGTTAAAGAATATTGAAAAAATTTATATGTAGTTTTCAAATATTTTGTTTCAACATTTTGTTAATACTCAAAACCATAATTTACCTAGCTAATATCCGTATAGGTATCAATCAAACAACTTCAAGTTGAAATCATCACATAGACGTTGTAAATGTTGTGAGCTTGATCGAGAAGATTAAAGCACAAAACAGTGTGGGAACACACGAAGTGATCGTGAAGGTATTTGGTTATGAGGTAGAGAGAGGTTTAAAATGGCATGACATGAGGCACCTTCACAGTATATATATATATATATATGTGTATAAAGAAGCTCTATCTCCTTGTTGCTTCATCTTAGA
>CM071717.1:57427128-57443102 GCA_036630335.1 Physaria fendleri | reverse complement strand
CGGAGTCAGTCTCGAATTGGACCTGTTTGTATCCCATATTACCTATGCAAGTTGTCGCCCAAACTAGTGCTGTAGCTTCAGCATCTAAAGGCGATAAAAGCTTAGGATATGTCTTGACGCCCCAAAAGATAACCTTGCCTTGTGAGTCCCTGAGAATCCATGAAACTCCGCATCTATCATGTGAGTCTTGCCATGTAGCATCCGTGTTACATTTCAATACATTGGTCGGAGGAGGTTGCCAATTTCCATTAGTTATGACCTGTCGTGGAACTTGTATAGGTGATATGATTCTTTGGTGCTCCTTCCACTCCTCAAGGTCCGTTATAACATGATTATATGCAACTTGCACCTCCATTTTTTGTCCCTGAAAAATCAAAAGATTTCTAACCTTCCAAATTCTCCATATTAACCATGGCCATAGGCTTTTAAACTCTTCTGGAACGATCTCATCAAGCATGATACATTCGTAGATGAGACCATGAATAGAGTTGCAGGGAGAAGACAATACACCAATATAAGGAGACAATGACCATATCGCCCTTGCAAAGGGGCATTTGAAAAGTAGGTGAACTGCGTCTTCGTTGACAGCATCGCACAGGGGACAGGTCGATGTCGGAGCTATTCGTCTTTTCTTCAGTTCAGTTCCCAAAGAGAGAGCCGAGGTGACACATCGCCAAACAAAATTCCTCAGTTTTGGGCTGGTTCGCAAATTCCAAATGTGTGTATATATGACCGAGTAATTCGGTCTCATCTCCGGAGCCAGATCATGGTCAAGGAAATGTCTTGATCGCCATAGCTCATAACCTGACTTGACGGAGTAACTTCCCGAGTTCGAGAGTATCCATGAGAAACCACTGCGAGAGAAATCACCACCTGGTTTTATTTGAAGAACTCTTTCCACATCTTCAGGTGCAATAATATCTGCGAGAGAAATCACCACCTGGTTTTATTTGAAGAACTCTTTCCACATCTTCAGGTGCAATAATATCTTTCAAGACGGACACATTCCACTGATCACTTCGTGATTCTTTTAGATCGATCATAGACCAATTCGTGATGTGAATGTGCTGCAAAGGTCTAGGTGGTCTAGGAACTGCATCTTGTAAACAAGGTTCAGACCATATTTCAATGTCCTCGCTGTTGCCAATTTCACGTTTCATCCCCAGCCGTAACAAGTCTCTGCTTTCCCTGATACTTCGCCAGCCGTACGAAGGTCTCGAACCAAGAGGAGCGCAGAGTATTGAACAAGATGGGAAATACCGTGCTTTATACGTTCTGGCGAGGAGGGTGGATGGGTTGACGTTCTGGCGAGGAGGGTGGATGGGTTGTTAGCTATTATCCAGAATTGTTTCCCTAGTAATGCCATATTGAAGCCTTCTAAGTTCCGAAAACCCATCCCACCGCTGGTTTTACTAAGCGTAAGTTTCTCCCATGAGAGCCAATGAATTCCTTTCCCCGTAGTCTGATCTTTCCACCAGAAGCGGGCATACTCTTGGTAAAGACGATGTAATCATCTCCTTTGGCAATAGGTAACATGACATAGTGTATGTTGGAAGGGCAAAAGCAACAGCCTTAATGAGTACTTCCTTCCCACCTTGAGATAAATACCTATTCTTCCAAGAAGTGATTCGACTTTTGGTTTTTTCTTCTATAAAACGGAGAGTCTCCACCTTTGAACCAAGTATTGTCTTTGGTAGACCCAAATACACCCCCGTGCCGCCTTCATTGAAGATACCTGTGGTTGTCTTTATTCGTTGCTTGTCCTCGGCTCCTATCTTCTTCCCGTAGATGATGCTAGACTTTGCGTAGTTGACACTTTGTCCAGAGGCTTCTCTATAATCGTTCAATATGTGCTTTAAGATGAGAAGCTGATCTTGATTAATGGAGCTAAAGAAGAGGCTATCATCCGTGAAGAAGAGATGAGAAATTGGTGGAGCCGTAGGAGCGATCTGTATCCCTTCTAAACGTTGACTAGTATCAAGTCTGTTGAGACGGAGGATGAGAATTTCTGTACATATGATAAATAAGAAAGGCGAGAGAGGATCGCCTTGTCTTATACCCCGAGAAGGTTGAAAACGTTCAGTGACCTGCCCATTTATAAGTACTCCGAAAGAAACAGTGGTGACACAAGTCATGATCCAAGAAATCCATTGTTCGTGAAATCCCAGCGTTTTCATTGCATCTTCTAGGAACTGCCATTCTACCCGATCGAAAGCCTTCATCATATCCGTCTTAATAGCTATGCTAGAAGAGGAGAGGAGAGGGTTAACTTTGAGACTATGGACCAGCTCCTGTGCTAACAAAATGTTATCCGAGATCAAACGCCCACTCACAAAAGCTGCTTGAGTTTCTGAAATAATCGATGGTAGCACAGATTTTAGCCGAGTAGAAAGTACTTTAGCTAGGATTTTGTATGCATAGTTGCATAGACTAATTGGCCGGAACTCCGTGAGCTTAGTAGGCTTCCTTGTCTTGGGAATTAAACATATGTTGGTCTCGTTTAGTCGATTATCAAAATATCCCGAAGTCATGAAATCCTTCACCATACGGCACACTCGTGGACCAACAATTGCCCAATGATGTTGATAATACGCACCTGTTAGTCCATCAGGACCAGGGCACTTTTCCGCTGCCATGTCAAAAGCTGCACGCTTTATTTCCGAATCCGACTCTGCTGCTATAAGACTTTGATTTTGTGCAGCTGTCACTTTTGGGGACACATTGCAGAACATATCAGTTTGACGCACTTGAGAAGAGGAGATCAATTCTGATGTGTATAGATTAATAAAGAAAACGCGGGCTAATCTTCGTTTGTTGAACTCGTCATAAAACAGGACCTGCAATGACGGGTCTTGGAGCTGGGAGATGCGATTTTGGCTCCTTCTTTGCTTGACTGAAGCATGAAAGAACTTTGTATTTCGATCTCCTTCTTGTAACCAAAGAGCTCTGCTTCTATCCTTCCAGAATTTTTCCTCCTTAAGATAAGCATCCAATAATTGACATTTGATGTTTTTGAAAGAATTCCAGTTCATCGTGTCTTGCCTTGTTTCTTCATCCAGTTTCATTTTGAGTTCCTGAATAATGATCTTAGTGTTGGACTGGAAAGAGCGTTTCCATCGTGCTAGAGCATTACGGCATGTTCGCAGTCCACCAACAAAATCAGTAGCGTCCTGTGCTTCTTGATCTCTCCAGCTGCGTTCTATTAATTCGTTTAAGTCCGGTTTCTCCCGCCAGCGAGAGTCATAACGAAAGAAACCTTTTCGTCATGGAAGCTCTGCATAGAATTTAGTAACGATGGGACCATGATCCGATCCGACCCTACCCTCGGCAAATATTCTGAAAGAGCTTCTGGAAAAAGGTGTTGCCAATCCGAGTTAGCTAAAACTCTGTCAAGTTTGCAATGTATTAATTCATCACCTCTTGTCCCGAACCATGAAAGGGAGTTGCTTTCATATGGAATTTCATGTAGCCCATTCTTGTGAAGCATATTGCGGAATGCAAAAAAAGAATTTTCTGGCCTAATCCTCCCACCCCTCTTTTCTGAGTTGTTAAATAGTTCATTAAAGTCGCCAAATAAAAACCAAGCCTCATCTCTTTGTTCACCCATTCTGATTAGAGACTCCCATACTTCTTCTCTTGCATTAGCAATTGGTTCACCATATACACCTGTTAAATAAAAGATGCTGTCTTGCCATTTAACTTTTGTGTCAATCCAGCGGTTGGAGGTAGAGAGGATGCTGTCTTGCCATTTAACTTTTGTGTCAATCCAGCGGTTGGAGGTAGAGAGAACAGTCACTGCAACCTCCTCTTGCCACAGAAGAGCTAAACCACCACTTAAGCCTTGTGGTTCAACCGTAACTAGATCGTGGAAACCGTTATCTTCACATAATTTTTCCATGTATGTGCGTTGTTGTTTGGTCTCGCTGAGAAACAAAACCTGAGGATGATACTGACCAAGCATATCCTGTAGGTGTCAAACTGCCAGTTTGCTTCCCACCCCTTGGCAGTTCCAACAGGTCGTAATCATATCGACTTGTACGGTTTCTGGTTAACCGCGAACCTTGCAGCAGAAGATGATCCTTTAAATAATAGAGTCTTCGGATCAGCTAAACTCCATTCCTTATGTGATAAGTCGAGATCCTCATCTCGAGAAAACGTGTCCTCATCTTGAGTCTGATTTGCTTTATTGTACCGTGCCTTTTTCCTGGCTGCATTGATTTTTATACTTGGTCTTCTCTTCCTCTTTACACTCTCGTCTTTAGATTGTGACACAGAGAATTTGAAAATCTGGTCCACATCTTCCTCCATATAAGATTTCTCTTTTGATGCCGGTGAGACTCTAATACCAGATTTCAGAAACGATTCTCCTGGAGCTAGTTGAGGATGTTGCACAATCATTCCCGAAGATAAAATCCTATCTTGCGTGTTCTGTTCCAGAGACTGCGATTTCCTGGAGCCCTCTTCAATGTCAGAGGGACCCTTAACTTGCCACACTTGTTTCGTTGAATTAAGCCTTTGAAAAACAGAACCGTGAGCCTGCTCCTTGATCACTTCAGTTCGGGTCTGCGATTTAGCAGGTCGCCCTCTGCCTCTTCTTTTAGCCTTAGGTTCTGTTGCGTTGGGGATCCATCTTTCGCCAATTACTAGCCATCCATTGACATACCATGGCCTTTTGCTAACGGCCAAGAGGAGTTGGTCTTCATCTTTAAAGATAAATTGTACTCTGTCTTTGCCCACAACTCTTCCGCTAATTTGTCCCGTTAATCCAAGAATGCCTGGTAAAGCCTCTATGAGTCCCGTAGGAGAGATGCTCTGTATGTTGAGTATACGGGTAATCATAGACCTTTGAAGCTCTGTTAATAAGTCTGCATCATCTTCGTCATCTGACAATGGTATCGCTTCGTCCATGTTTATTAGTTCAGCTTCCATAAGTTGTCTCATCTGTTCTTCTTCCCTACGACGATTTGTTCGAGCCATTATGTTCCTGTTTGCAAGGTTCGCACTCAAGGTTGTGTTTCTTTCGAAAACGACCAAGTACTTGCCTTATGCCAAGAAAATTTGCCAAGCTTTGCACTCAAGGTTGATTTAGGGCAAATCGACCAAGTGCTTTGCTTATTCGGATTATGGGTCTGGGAACTGGAGATATTTGGAGGGTTTAAAAAGGATTTGAAAGGGAAGGAAAAGGAAAAGAGAAAAAAGTGGAAAAGCTTGGAAGAAAAATGGAAAAAATTGAAAAGAGAAATGGCAAAGGTGAAAAAGATGAAAGAGGGAAAATAAGAAGAAAGGAAAAGGGCTAAAAGCAAGAGGAATGTTTCTAGAAATGAGGAAAAAGGTGGGCGAGAAGGATGGTTGTGTCAGATCTGAGGTTGGTGATGTCCTTGTCTCCTAGGTTTTTGGTGTCTCCTCCCTCCATGGCGGCGCTAGCATTAATTCTAACTTAAGAGAATTTTTCTCTTTGATCATATAAAAAAAAAAACATAATCAGTCTTGGATATGGTGTAATTTAATGATATACTTAAAACCATATATGTAGTGTAGACTATTATCTGAACAAAACACTGACCATATATATAAACAAAAATAATGTTTCAATTAAAAAAAATAATAATTCGTGTGTTTCAAATGTTCCTTTTTTTTCCACAGGCCAAGAGGCTATTCAGCTAATTTGAATAATTCGTGTGTTTCAAATGTTCCTTTTTTTTCCACAGGCCAAGAGGCTATTCAGCTAATTTGGGCTTCGGCCCGTAATATAGAACTATTAGAAGCCCAAATTTGTTATTAGTATTCAAGAAGAGTCATATGAATCAGCCGATAGTGACTTTTAGAAGACATAAAGTTTTCATCGATAGTTAATATACTTAACAATCAAATGCAATTGCAAATGCAAATGAATAGAGAAATCATTATACATACATATGATACCAAAATGTATCTATCAAAAGTAGTCATAAGTGCGACAATCACTCTCAACTTTTCGTTTAGAGAATTCTCATTCTCATTCTTCTTCTTTCTTTCTTTGTTTTATTGTGGAAAAGGTTAACAACGACGTGGTTGGTTTGGTTACAAACCCAAAATATCTTCAATTCATATGTGGATGAGAATACATATCAAGAAATGAAGTCTTGATGTGAACATGTGTTTTAGTTACTTACCTTCCATTGGTTTTACAACTACCGTCGTGAATATAATCAGAGATTCAAAATGTCTGTCTAAGAAATTGTAGATATTTGAGATGTGATGGATATAATTACATAAAATCTAAGAAAACCATATTTTTCTCCTCGAATTAGTTATATCGTATTATATATATATATATATCACAAACTATTGGTCTCTAGATAATTTTCATAAAATGATTTTTGCAAACTCATTTTTCCAGAATTAATAGTTCGAAATATACTTCCCCAATTATGGTTAGAGTAAATTACCTTTTATGCCCTAAAAAATGGTATATCCGAATCTACCCTCGTTGATTCGTCAACGAAAAATGGGGGTAGATGACGTCACCTTTTTCGCACCTGGTGAGACACTTTTGCCCTTCTCCTCTCGAAGTACAATGCACGCGTGGTCTACGATATGAGAAGGAGCCGTTGAGCAACAATTGATGCTTCTCCGATTAGAGACGGAGAAGAAGACAGGAGGAAGACACTGTAAACTAAGCATCTCTCTCGCTTGGCTAATTTTAGTGAATATTGTTTTTTTTTTTTATCACCAAGTTAAAGGTGGATTGGTCGAAGGACCCAGAAAGCCCAAAAAAGTTTCGAACTCTAAAGCAAATACCAGAACTGGCCAGAACTTTAAAGCAAATATCAAGTTCTTGATATGATATTAACCAGAATTGGCCATGAATACATAAAAGCAAATACCAGTTTGAAGGCTATTTTTTGATGAAAAAATATTTGTTAGAGAAAATGTTTATTGCTTTTCAAAAATTTAAGAGTAATTACTTTTACTGCCCTAAAAAAAAAGTATCTCTGATTCTACCCTCGTTGACTTGTCAACGAAAAATCGGGGTAGATGACGTCACCTTTTTCGCACCTCGTCAGACGCTTTTGCCTTTCTCCTCTCGAAGTACAATGCACGCGTGGTTGTCGATATGCGTGGTGCGCGTGGTATTCAACTGACGAGATGTTTGTGAATCTCGTTACATTCTAACTAATAGCCGTCCGTTTACTTTGGAATGTTGATGTATGTTTTTTATTGGATTAGCTTTTACTTGGGCTTTTGTATTTTTTTTTTGTTGCAAATGTTGAGTTTGATATTAAGTGTACGGAGTAATGTGTGAACAAGTATTCCGTTTACTTTGGAATGTTGATGTATGTTTTTTATTGGATTAGCTTTTACTTGGGCTTTTGTATTTTTTTTTTGTTGCAAATGTTGAGTTTGATATTAAGTGTACGGAGTAATGTGTGAACAAGTATTCTGGTTACCTTATTGCCGGGTTTGTTATTATGTGTTACGAATTTATAGTTTGTAAACGATAACGAATAAAACCAGATTCGAGTAAAGTTTAATATTGGTGTTGTAGTTATGAGTCAATACTGTAAACGAAGTTTATGTAATGAATATTAACGAATAAAACCAGATTAGAAAAAGTTTAATATTGTTGTTGTAGTTATGAGTCAATATTGTAAAAGAAGTTAATGTAATGAATATTATCTAATTTTCGTTGAGTAAATTGTCTAATAAATAAAGTTTTCTATAATTTCTTATTTAAGGAGATAAAAGGTTTATAATGATATATATTTTATAATATTTTGCCTCAGTAACTTTTGCAACATATTTAATCTGGTTATGAGTCAATATTGTAAAAGAAGTTAATGTAATGAATATTATCTAATTTTCGTTGAGTAAATTGTCTAATAAATAAAGTTTTCTATAATTTCTTATTTAAGGAGATAAAAGGTTTATAATGATATATATTTTATAATATTTTGCCTCAGTAACTTTTGCAACATATTTAATCTGGCCGGAATCGATGACATGGCAAATGGATGTCAAATTTAACTTTTTAGATCAACCTCGGATCGATGACGTGGACTAAACTTCTCGGTAAACTAACTGTACGGACACGGGTTTAAGGTTGACATTATCCTAAAACCTCCATTACCTCCATTAAAGCTGGAGGTTGAGAGACCATTAAGTCGCGATTCTTTTCTCTGTCCTCTAATTAAAAGAGACGAAACAGTTTTAAGGAGGTTGAGAATTTAATTACCTCCATTAAAGCTGGAGGTTGAGAGACCATTAAGTCGCGATTCTTTTCTCTGTCCTCTAATTAAAAGAGACGAAACAGTTTTAAGGAGGTTGAGAATTTAATTTAAGTTTCATGGTCCCCAATCCGAAAGGTATAAAAATCAAATAGTTATGCATTTGTACAGTTTTCTGAATCATCGGTTTGTAACAAAATTGTGACAATTATGTATAAATATATAGATAACATTTGATGTTAAAATGGCTGATGGTCATCCTGTTTGCGTCTTCGTCGGAGAATGGAATTGCGACGAAGGCGGCGGATGGAAATTTGTGTATAAAAGTGGAAGAATGGCAAAATCAAACATAATAAAAGAAGATATGTCATTCATAGACCTGACGGAAGTTATCTTCAAAACTTTCAACATTGGCGGTTCTGATCCTAAGATCCATCTAAGTTTCTGGTCTCCTGAGGTTTCAAACACTTGTACTCAAGCCCGTATACCGCCTGTTTCTTTAACATATGATAACGAATTTTTGCATTTTAAAAACGAGGCTTGTTGTTTGCAAGAATTTTAGCATATTGATGACCCCTGAGTCTGGAGAACTAGAAGATGATATAGTTCTGAGGAGCTTTTTTTACGGAAACATGATATCTGCTCAGATGAACCAAGACCCGGTAAACAGTTTACGCCTACAGCGGATACCCTGTGTACCGGAAACGAATCAATGGTTCAATTACTTAAGAGCTTCGAAACGGTAGAAAATAAGAATATTGATAAAGAAGTAGCTGTAAACAAGGACGCTGTGACAACATATAACGTTTATATAGAAGAACTTTCACTGGATGGATTATCTTCGTTTCCATCTGATGTCGTATCAACAGAACAACCTCCACCCGAAGGATTGTCTTCGTTTCCATCTCTTTCCGTTTCAACAGAACAACTTCCAGCTGAAGGATTGCCTTCGTTTCCGGCTGATTCCGTTTAACAGAACAACTTCCAGCTGAAGGATTGCCTTCGTTTCCGGCTGATTCCGTTTCTACAGAACAACCTGCAGCCGAAGGATTGTCTTCGTTTCCATTTCATTCTGTTTCAACAGAACAACCTCGACCCCAAGGATTGTCTTCGGACGATGATTCAGAAAGTGGCCTTGATGCACTAATGAAAATTATTGAGCTGGAGGAAACAACTCTCCATCATGTTCCGGTACAGCCGTCACAGAAATTCCTTGATACCACAGCAGAAGAAGCTTCTAATCAAATATCTGCGTCAGCCGCAGTCCCTATTATAAGCCTCCGTCCACAGTATCAAGCACCAAATTTCTCCCTTGGTATATCAGACGACGATGAAGTCAGTAATCCGGTTACAGGGGATGATGGTTATGTTGACGAAAACATACAAAATATTCCGGTTATCGAGTTGGATATTGAAGATCCTGTCTTTAACGATTTACCACCTGCTTTAAATTACCTTCCTCGTTTTGAAGCCGATGATCAGTGGTACGTTGGTCGAATTTTCGACGACAAAGAAGACTTAAAAAAATATTTATCCATTTACGCTTTGGAAAGACGTTTTGGTTATCGGGTTGACAAATCTGATAGATCCAGATTTGTGACGATGTGCGTAGATTCGCAATTGCGGTTGGCGGATTTATGCGAGAGGATTTATTGACTCTCGGATCTTAGAACTTCGTACTCTTGTGTTAACTCATTCTTGCGGCGTCGTATTGGGTCAAAATATAGAAAGAGGGCGACTCCAGAGGTGTTAGGGGAACTTTTGAATACAAAAATATGCACATGGCAAAGCTGGACCTCGTGCGTGCGACCTTCCTGACATTTTATTGGCAGAGTAAAATGTCAGCATTACCTACATGAAAGCATGGTGGGCAAGGGAACATGCATTGGATAAAGCTAGGGGCAACGGCGAAGATAACTACAAGCTGCTGTCGTCATATCTTAAATTACTTGTTGAAAGAAACCCTGGTACAATAACTAATTTGAAGACAATTGATGATCCGACAGGGCGTAAGAAGTTTATGTATCTTTTTTTTGCCTTTGGGGGTTCGATAGCTGGTTTTCCATTTCTAAGGAGGGTCGTGGTAATGGATGGGACCCAGTTGAAAGGGAAATACAAAGGGCAATTGCGGTTGGCGGATTTATGCAAGAGGATTTATTGACTCTCGGATCTTAGAACTGCGTACTCTTGTGTTAAGTCATTCTTGCGGCATCGTATCCAGGGCAAAATATAGAAACAGGGCGACTCCAAAGGTGTTAGGCGAACTTATGAATACCAAATATGCACATGGCAAAACTGGACCTCGTGCGTGCGACCTTCCTGGCATTTTATTGGCAGAGTACAATGTCAACATGACCTACATGAAAGCATGGCGGGCAAGGGAACATGCCTTGGATAAAGCTAGGGGCAACGACGAAGATAACTACAAGCTGCTGTCGTCATATCTTAAATTACCTGTTGAAAGCAACCCTGGTACACTCACTAATTTGAAGACATTTGATGACCAGACAGGGCGTAAGAAGTTTATGTATCTGTTTTTTGCCTTTGGGGGTTCGATAGCTGGTTTTCCATTTCTAAGGCGGGTCGTGGTAATGGATGGGACCCAGTAGACAGGGAGACAGGGCGTAAGAAGTTTATGTATCTGTTTTTTGCCTTTGGGGGTTCGATAGCTGGTTTTCCATTTCTAAGGCGGGTCGTGGTAATGGATGGGACCCAGTCGAAAGGGAAATACAAAGGAACACTACTTACAGCTAGCTGTCAGGATGGCAACATGCATATTTTTCCACTTGCATTTGGTGTGGTGGATTCGGTGATCTCGTTTTTGTATCTGACAGACATGGTTCCATATCAACAGCGATAAAAAAGGTGTTCCGAAGCGCACATCATGCCAACTGTATAGTTCACATTCATAGGAATGTGGTTCATAAATTCAAGAGCGAGGGTTTGGCAAATATGGTGGATCGGGCGGCTAAGGCCTATACGAGTTTCGATTTTAATTACCACTGGTCTATGATAGAAAATAAATCGCCAGGTTGTGCATCTTACCTTAAAGAGATGGGGTTTGCAAACTGGTCATGGTATCATTGCAAAGGACATAGGTACAACCTCATGAGTAGCAATATCTCTGAGTCGCTCAACAATGCTTTGAAGAAAGCAGTTTCGTATCCTATTATCAGTTTGATAGAGTTTGTGCGGACTATGTTGATGGGGTGTTTTTATTGTCGGAGGACTATTGCCTCAGAATGTGCAACACACTGCACCCCCGAGATTGAGGAGATTCTTATCGACAACCTTAACCTGTCTTCATCTATGAAAGCAATTCCTGCTACACACTGGATTTATCAAGTAAACGACGCATCAGGACGAGCACACACCGTGGACCTGGAATATAAAACCTGATCATGTAAGGTATTTGATTCCCTTAAAATACCTTGCCCTCATGCAACAGCTGCTACGCAGGTTAAGGGCATTGACATCTATTCATTGGTTGACCCTTGTTACACTACATCATTTTGGGCAAAGATTTACGAGAAAACAATTATGTCTGTCCCTCACCTTGATCATCAGCCCGAAGTTCATGAGGAAGAGCCAACAGTTCTGCCACCAAACACAAGACGTCCTCCTGGTAGGCCGAATGAGGAAGAGCCAACAGTTCTGCCACCAAACACAAGACGTCCTCCTGGTAGGCCGAAAAGAGCAAGATATCTTTCACAAGGAGAATTTTCCAGCGTAAATTTCGAATCAACAATTTATTTTTTATTCCTCAAACTATTGTTTTTTTCTCTGACATGGTTTTTTGACAATAACTAGTACGGTCAGTTCAAGGCGCCCCGGTGCGGAAGGTGTTTCCAAACAGGTCATAACCGGAAAACCTGCAAAAACGCAGTTCAAGGCGCCCCGGTGCGGAAGGTGTTTCCAAACAGGTCATAACCGGAAAACCTGCAAAAACGCAATTTGATACAAAGCTTGGTGTGTAGTTTTGTTTTTGGTAGACAAATTTGGTCTGAAATGACACATCATATTTTATTATTGGAATATGATTTGTAATTTAAGAAACATTTAAATTGTCTACTCGGAATAGTTGTGTTTTGTTATCCGGGTACAATCTGCCTTTTGTTTTGTAATGCCATCCAGCTGGATGAGAGATGTAAACTCTGTTGTATTTAAATTATTATATTACTATGTTTGACCTGTTGGGCCAACCCTTATGGGTTCGTATTTTTTTTGTTTGGAACTTATTGGTTTTTATTATCATCTATTTATATCAACTATAAGTATACATATTTCCCCCAACAAACCCTAGAGTCACCAAGGATGTCAAATTCTCAAAATTCGTCAACCTCAGCAACAGTCGCCCAAAGAAATAATGACCAGGTCGGAATACCGAAGACATGCTCTGTCTGTGCTAACGGTGTTTCACTAAAGACTTCAAAATCTGAAACAAACACTAAACGTAGATACGTTCGGTGTGATCTTGCGTCAGATATGAAGGTAGTTATTCTGTTTTCGTAGTATTTGTCTTTAGAAATTTGAGTAATTGATATGAAGTATGAAATTATAATTATCCGCAGCTTACTAAAGATAATCACCTTTTCAAATGGCTCGATGATGCTTTGCTCGAGGAGGTGACAATTTTATCCCAGAAAAACAGGGAAATGACAAAAGATCTTTTAGATCTGTTCATGCTGTTTCAAGATGTGTTGGTAGATGTGAAAGACGAAATTAGGAAAACCAAAGTTGCGCTGATGATGCTCGCATCTATTTGTATTGCTACGATTATCGTTTTCAACGTCACCTAATTTTAATTTCTATTGGCCAGTTACCGTGAGTGTTGTAAACCCGAAATAATTTTAAATTTTGTTGTTATGCTTTGTTTGATTTCGTGTGACTGCAATGTGGAAGTTGTTTTTAAAGATATTCTCACGGAAGTGCTATTGTAGATTATGTTTTGTCAGATGTATCATAACTTATTACAACAAATCCACCTATGTAGATTACCATAATAAAAGCTCATTGTTATGTGGTAATTTAAACTTCGTGATTGTAATGGTCAATATATATTCCAATACTGTATGCGTATGTAGTTGACGGTACAACACAATAGTATTTGTCTTCCCAAAAGTGCTATGAATATATTAAACATTTTTAATTCCAACGTTTTGTCCTGTCAATAGCTTTATGTAGCTGACTCCAACGTTTTGTCCTGTCAATAGCTTTATGTAGCTGACTGCGCAGTCCAGCTATAGTATCCTGACAAAAGGAACTCTTCCTAACAACTAAATAACAATATATATATATATATATATTTTAATATATATATGAATATATATATATCTTTAATGACATAGTTTGCTTACCCCACCAATTGTATAGTTGAACTCGACGTCTGAGTAATCGTTCCTCTTTGATTGCAAGATTGAAGACAACAGTTGGTCCGGTGTATACATTACTCCGCTTCCTTTGTTGGGTTAATCCAAGTTGGTCCGGTGTATACATTACTCCGCTTCCTTTGTTGGGTTAATCCATGATTTCGGTGGTATCTTTTAACTAAAATACCTCAATTGTGATTAGCTCAACAAATAGAAGCGGATTACAGTTACACCGTTTGAAAGGCGTTAACGGTCTCTGTTCAGTAGACAAAGTGGTTATTAAAATGTTGGTTTCATAGTTCATTATCGCAGGTAATAGGCACCATGACCACAAAATTAGTTTCCTCGATTAATCATTGTGTCTGATCTATAAACATACTACAATTCCACAGACGATACTCATTCCATTAAGAATTACAAACTCGGCGAAATGAGTTAACCAAACACACACAAAACAGAGCATATGGTTAACGAGTTTATATTAAGAACAGAGCACATGGTTAACGAGTTTATATCTATTTTTTTTTTATATGTTTAGTTTATATTAAGAACAGAGCACATGGTTAACGAGTTTATATCTATTTTTTTTTTATATGCTTAATCTTAGTGATGGTACGAAAGGATAATATTATTGTGACCACCATTTAGTAAGGGAAAACAGAAGAAATGACATCAAACACATAGATCGGTAATACAAGCTCTAAACGATGATTTATAATATAAATTTAGTACATCAAACACATAGATCGGTAATAACCGGGTTGATGAGGTTTTCAGAAAACCTTCGGCTACCCTCTGGTAAACCAGTTTGTTTTGTCTTCATATTGCTGATTATCTGAAGCCGGACGATGATGGGCGACAGTAACGAAGAGTTGAGTATTGGGAAGACGGGAATTGTTTTCCAAAAAAAGTGCCACATCATTGTCAACGCGTATCAAGGACGGAGGGACACAACACTGCTGAATGGGTGGGTACGTCAGCCACGTCCGAATGTCTGGTGTCGAATAGGTTAGCTCAACGGTGAACAATTCTGTGTTAATTTCAAAAGATAATTTTATCATAGATATCAGGTCTTCGCGTGTCCTCACCCTCGAGAGCCACAAAAAATTGTGGTTGTCATCTGTATCTTGTCGTAAAACAAATTTTCACTGGAAGTTGCGGTTGATGTGCCATTTTCCCACATTCACGAAAATTGGTACCGTAGCCATATGGTGATCTGTACACTATTAAAACGAGTTAAACTTTAACTGATGAAAGATATTTATATAAAATATAGAATGAAATGAAGCTATGCCGAACCTTCTTTAAAGGGTATTATATTGTTCTTTCAGTTTTCTATATGAAAGGGGTTTTATAGATTATTAAATTTGGAAAAATTGTTTTAATTGAAACGTCATATCATGTCAGAAAAACTCAATGCACGCGTAGTTTGGTATTTAGTTTCAATCGATGACAGGTAATCGGTGACCAGGTTATTTAAAAAGTAATTATATATTCAGTTACAAAGGATAAAGACTACTTAACCTTGTACTTGAAAAAGTTGGAAAACCCGCTAAACGCTTTATCATGTCATGTCGTTGAGTAATAATTAAGTCACGTCTTCTCATGAGGCCTATGTATGTGTCCGGCTATAGTATACTGACGTTCTGAATCATGTCAGTTTATATTGACAAACAGAACTCTTCCCAACAACTACATCACTTTTTCTTTTATGAACAGGAAAAATAAATTTTAATATATAAAGGAAAGAAAGCATAATATATTGCGAAAAGTACAACGTCACATCATTCATTATAATAAAGATTTACCACAAAGAAGTAAAAATTACGAATATTACCGCCACTTTCGAGTTTTTTTAACATAGATAACCAATTTTTCAAAAATAGCATCGTTGGAATGGTTGATCACCTACCACATGGTGAAAGGCGCTAACAAACGGACATTACAACCCCCGGTGGAAAAAAAAAAAACTTTCGAGCTTTATAGAGCATTACTACATTAACGTGTTACACTTCAGACCTATAAAATCTACAAGGACTGTTTTTGTTCGAACACAAGCCATACAATTTATATTAAGTGGATTGACATATATATAATAAAATATAGAAGCGGTGCAAGACCTTATTAAATAATATAAATGGGAAAAATGATTTAATCATTAATTCTATAACGCATATTGAAGAACTTCAACAATTTAAAATTAGCCTTTTTTTTTTTGGTAATTTAAATTACTCAATTTCTATCACAAATTTATAACCCTAAAGATAATTGAGTTATGTTGTTAAACTAACCCAACCATCATTATATAATAATTAAATCATAATAATTTGGAACTCATACAATATTTTGATTATTATATTTTAGAGACATTTTTTCTCTCTACCACTTTAACTCATGA
>CM071717.1:57401376-57412573 GCA_036630335.1 Physaria fendleri | reverse complement strand
GATCCTAACTAGGATTAAACCCATATTGGTGTCATTTAAAGGAGGGATCGAATCTAGGTTGATACTGATATCACTAGAATTAAAGCTTGACAACTATATTAGCTCATGCTTCCCACCCTAACTTAAGTTCATGTACACCAAACTAACATGCTTCAATCGTGAGGCTATTTGGTTGAGAGGTAGGAGAGAGGTGCGAAACAGCATGACATTACATGACACGCCTTCATTAGACATCTATACAAATAAGCATCATCTTGTTGTTGCTTCGTCTCTTACCATCCCCGTTTACAAGATGAGTTCTATGAGACTTGGTTTAGCAATGGCACTGGTCATGAACTTGACCATAACACTACTTACCATAGTCACGGCACAGCAAGATAACCTACAGCAACAACAACCTCCATCACCAATGTTACCTGAGGAAGAAGTTGGAGTCCATCACCAATGTTACCTGAGGAAGAAGTTGGAGGCTGCAGCAGAACATTCTTCTATGCATTAGTGCAGCTGATACCATGTAGACCAGCAATAGCTCCTTTTAGCCCGATCCCACCGACTGAGTTATGTTGTTCTGCTGTTATCACACTTGGTCGTCCTTGTCTTTGTCTCCTTGCTAATGGTCCTCCACTCTCTGGTATTGACCGTTCCATGGCTCTTCAGCTTCCTCAGAGATGCTCTGCTAATTTCCCTCCTTGTGATGTTGTTACCTAAGAAAGACATATTATCTTGTTTCTTTTTATTTTACCTTTCCACTTTAATAAACACTCTGTTTATTGTGTTATGTGACTTCCAAAACAACACTGATCTGTGTGTTGTTTGGCTTAAACATTAATAAGTTATGACAATCGATTAGAAATATCTGTCTTTCCAGTGATATCTGTCAGAGAGCTACTTGCAAACTGAACTCAAATCCAAATCCATACCAATACTTTAGTTTATGTCTAAAAACTTCAATGTCATTTTAATAGAAAAACAAAGCTCAGCCAAAGCCGAGTTGAGAGATAATGAATATGCGCAGGGCATTAATTGATCTTCAGTAATACGCCTTCCTGGGGTTTCCCTGTACACAATTGATACAAGGTGAGTAAAGAAGTGTTATTACATAAGGATGGAGCTAAGGATGGGAGAAGTACTAGTGGATTGGGTCTGTGTTTGTAACCCAGCATCATCCGCTTCTTGTACTGCTCGTATATATCATCATCAGGATTAACTTCTCCAGGAGCAGAAGCCCCAACTCCCAAGTTGTTTGTCTTTACATCTCCTGCCATTATAGGGTCTGCCATCCCTTTTCGGGAGCTTCCTATACCTTCACCTGTAATCCACCCCTCCAATTTTCTAAGGTCCTCGTCTCCATAGAGGCACAAGATACAGAAAGTAACAATGGAACAAGTTTACGGATAAAATGAGGAGAGTAAGCACCTTCTTTCCAACCCATTTTTGACAAGAGCTTATGTCCAACATTATCTGCTTGGATCTTAGTAAGCACCTTCTTTCCAACCCATTTTTGACAAGAGCTTATGTCCAACATTATCTGCTTGGATCTTGGCCTTCTCAGCAGCCTCCTTTGCAGCTTTTTGTGCAGCTGCATCATTACACTTTGCAAGGAACTTGTCTAATTCCTCAACTGGGATATAGTCACCCATGTGATGACCTCTCTTTCCAGGGTCTGTGGAGGGAGTTGCTGAAATCAAACGTGGTTGCACAATAAGACATCCCAGCTGACAAACACAAGAAATAGCAATAGAATTCATTCTCACCAGATGAGCCATGCAGCGAATCTGGTGGGGGCATTTCATCTTTTGACTGCCTAGGACGTCTCATGTTCTCTTCTCTGGCAGCCTTCTTCATGTAATACTCCATCATTGATAAAGGGTCAGCACCCCTCGGTCCACTAGAGGAATCACCTATAAATCAGACACATGTACCTCACAGTCAAAGCTAGATACCAGTGATTGAAAACCTATACCGATAAAAAGCTAATGAACATACTATTGATGGGTCTTGTAATTGATGCCTGAGCAGATCTAGAAGAAGCTCCAGGTTCCTCAGGAGCATCGTAGAGAGCTGAGGCTGGAATTTGATAACCTGTTTGTTGACGAGCTGTCTTTTGCAAAGTGGTTGCTGGTGCAGACGTTGGCGGGCCTGCATCACCTGGAAAGATAAAACAAAAGATAAAACAAAGGAAATCAGTGCTAAGAATGCCGTAAGATATGGTAGCAGGAAGAGCTGCCTCACATTCTCTCACATACTATAGAAAATATAACTTCATATTGTAGGATATAAAATTTTCGGAATAGAAAAATGAGACAAATATTCATTGCATATGCTTAGTTAAGCATGCTCTGAAATAATATATGGATAAATAAAACAAAGAAAGTCAGTTGCAAAACCTTTGGTCCGTAATAATATATGGATAAATAAAACAAAGAAAGTCAGTTGCAAAACCTTTGGTCCGTAGAAACATAGGTGTGTAGTTCTTACCACTTCGAAGTACACCAGATTCCTTGGTTTGTGAAATTGTTTTTTCCTCTTCAGACAGCCTGAAGACGTAATACTTGTAGTCCGCACAGTTCTCGTCGAAAAGAAATCTGGTTAGGAAACAGGCACGAGATACATAAAGTCAACAAATAGCACCGATAAACTCAAGTACCAACATAGTATGTGTATAATAGAAAGAATCCAGAAATGTAAAGACTGTAGCTGTTCCAAAAGCAATGAGATACATACTTAAATGGTGTATCACCAGGATTCTTTTGCCTTGTAATATGCTCAAATGGCCTTCCATGCTTAGCAACAAAACTTGCTAGTTTATCAGCAACTTGCTTCACAGTAGGATCAGTAGGCGGAGGTGGTGCTGCATATCACTTATAAAACTGATTAATACCGAGTCCATGAAAAACAAATTATCAACGATCTTGTCACCTGCCCCGAATTTTCGATCAAAATTCGTCGGAGAAAGGTCGGCCAAAACGTAAACGTGAGGCTAATTGATCGGCGGATTGAATCGGAATAAAAGGCTGGTCGTTGTTTGCTAACATATATGCACATAAAGGAGGCCCCTGTTTGTTTGTTATTTTCAATTGGATACATAAGGTTTCTTATAATTATATAAGTGCCCGAAAGTTTCAAAATTCAACGAATGCAAATCACTCTTGTAGCAGGCTTGGGAGATATTCCAAATCTTTCCAGCTATTGAATTTTTGGTTAAGGAAGACACTGCATTTAAGTAGACAATTAAATTTGCAGACTGTTTTGTCCTTTACAGTCTAGAAGAAAAAGACAGCTCCATCAATAAAGACATACACTAAGAGTGGGACCATTGACAAATTAGGACTCATACGGATTCTGCATTTCAGATGAGATAAGCAGATTCATCATTAAAGACATACAACAATCAACAGACAGGAAACTCAGGACTCTTGACATCATATGGCATAATTGTTCCATAACCCTCATGGAGCACTTATGAAATGGAATAGAGAACTGCTTACGAAAGTATGAACCCATAAAAATGCAAGATAAAGTAAAACCATCACAGAGATTTCTAAAAAGATCATTCAAGCACAGGTATGTATATAAACAGCCATTACCAACATCCGATTGTTTTATTGCCTTTACAGGCGTGTCTCTCTGCTCTAACTTTTGACGCTTCACAGATCCAAAGCCTTGATCATTTTCAGCTTCCTCCTCCTCCTCATCCTCATCTTCTTCTGTACCAAGCTTTACAGGAGGCGCAAGAAGCTTAGACTTCTGTTTCAAGCTGAAAGCAAGCTTACCACCTTTCTTCTGGGCATCATTGGTCTTTACTCCAATGGAAATTTTAGGAACCGAAGGCCTGGGATTTGAAATTCCAGATATTATCTTCACCGGCTTAGAATCCTCTACAGGGGCAACCTTATCCTTATCCTTCTCTTTATCTTTCTCCTGTTGAAGCTGTCTGAATCTTTCCATGAAAGACCCATCATTCACAAAGATGCTAGGATGTGCTCCTTTTTCCATTGCCAAGAGTTCTATGGAAGTCACTGTTGAACATATAAGCTATAAGAAACTACAAGAGCACACGGATTCTTCTGATATGGTACAATAAATTCAAATACTAAAGGATCATTATCGTCTTTTCATTCCATATTGAAGTAACAAAAGCACAATTATATCCTATCAAATGCCTTACATGATGATGAACTACGCAGCAGTGGGAAAAACAAAACTAGAAACCTCACAAACCAAACATCAGATATTAACCAACAAGAACCCAGAATCCTCTAAAAGCGACAAAAGTAAAATTGCAGGGGCAGGAATACCTAGGTAGGTTACCACAACCAATCGACTTGGGAACAAACGAGAATCACAAAAATTTAAGATCCATACATAAATTGATTCAGAGAATAACAAAACAACAAATTATCAACGATATTGTCACCTGCACCGAATTTTCGATCAAAAGTCGTCGGAGAAAGGTCGGCCAAAACGTAATTTGTTATTTTCAATTGGATACATAAGGTTTCTTATAATTATATAAGTGCCCGAAAGTTTCAAAATTATCTTTTACATCTATTTTAGAAGGAGAAATTGCTTCTTATTAAACCACAAATGAATAGTTGATAGTCAACTGATTGATGCTTAATACTTTAGGATCTATAAATTTTAAATTAATGAAATAACAGCATTAGTATTCTCAGACATAGTTTACATCATGCCACATGATCAGCATTGAAAAGCTTTATTAGTCTTCCTATTCAAAGAACCAAATATAAGGTCATTGAAAAGCTTTATTAGTCTTCCTATTCAAAGAACCAAATATAAGGTGTAAAGAATGTCAAATACAGAATCACATTTCGGATTCAAATCCAATGTTCCAAAATCCTTCAGGAGTCATAGGAGGAGCATATTTGTAACGATGCCTAGACACACCTTCATGATGCTCACATCTCAAGCTTCTACTATTTCCATCATTCTCTGGATGAACAGCATCATAAAATTTCTTGCATTGTTTACACTCCATCCCTTTTAGATTCTCCCTCTCTGCTTTTTTCCTCACTGGCTCCACATACTTGAAACTTTTCTTACCTGTTTCTCCAACTTGTATTCGCTGTCTAGATGGACTCGGTTTAGTAGGATTCATGTCTTGTGTCTCCTCGTCTGAATCATCTTTCTTAGCAACATTGTGAATACGTTTTGTTTCCATAGCGACCCTTTTGATATTGTTTTCGATGGGAGTATCTAGAAAATCATCATGAGGGTCATGGCCTCCTGGAGATTGGCGAGATCTTGTGTCTCTCCAATTTAAGACCGGATTTTTCCAAGAGAAACATATATTGGGACTTCAGCCTTTTGTAAGCATTAACGTGTTTATTTCTTCTCTTTATTTCCATAGCTAACTCCAAGGACTTCTCCTCATTCTGGCAACGTAAAGCTTCTAACTCAGCCAAGTAGTTTTCATGTTTCACCTGCATAGGCATATTGTCCTTTGCTTTTCCCATAATTACTGTCTTTTCGTTCTCATGATCTGCAATCTTCAGTTTACACTCCAGCATTTCCTTCTCTGTGAAGTTGAGTTTACCCTGCAAAACCTCAAGAGCTGTCGTTCCTTCCTCAAGCTTGTCAGTCTTCTGCCTAAGTAACTCTTCAAGTCTGCCGACATTCTCCTCGAAAACTTGCAACCTAGTTGTCAATCTTTGTTTCTCTTCTTCAACGCTGCTCAAGTTCCTTTCACTGTTTGTGGCTTCTGTAGACAAATACTCAAGTTTCTTCAGCAGATTCTCAATCACCAGTGTCTTCTTCGAAAGTTCCTCTTGAAGTGAACCAGCCTTCGCCCCTAGGCTCTTCACTTCCGAAAGAATCATATTTACCCCATCTTCAGTAACCTCATCCGAACCCTTAACCTGTAACAACTCAGTTAACCTACAAAACAGTTCTCTTGCATCATCAACTTCCTTAGATTTATTCTTCAGCTCCTTTCTCAAATGATCAGTGTAGTCTTGCAGACTTGTCTGCTTGAGAGGCATAGAAGCAGTTTTACTGAGTTGTTGAGATAGCTTCTCATTGCTAAGACCGGATTTTTCCAAGAGAAACATATATTGGGACTTCAGCCTTTTGTAAGCATTAACGTGTTTGTTTCTTCTCTTTACTTCCATAGCTAACTCCAATGATTTCTCCTCATTCTGGCAACGTAAAGCTTCTAACTCAGCCAAGATGTTTTCATGTTTGACCTGCATAGGCATATTGTCCTTTGCTTTTCCCATAATCACTGTCTTCTCATTCTCATGATCTGCAATCTTCAGTTTACACTCCAACATTTCCCTCTCTGTGAAGTTGAGTTTACCCTGCAAAACCTCAAGAGCTGTTGTTCCTTCCTCAAGCTTGTCAGTCTTTTCCCTGAGTAACTCTTCAAGTCTGCCGACATTCTCCTCGAAAACCTGCAACCTAGTTGTCAATCTTTGTTTCTCTTCTTCAACGCTGCTCAACTTCCTTTCACTGTTTGTGGCTTCTGTAGACAAATACTCAAGTTTCTTCAGCAGATTCTCAATCACCAGTGTCTTCTTCGAAAGTTCCTCTTGAAGTGAACCAGCCTTCGCCCCTAGGCTCTTCACTTCCGAAAGAATCATATTTACCCCATCTTCAGTAACCTCATCCGAACCCTTAACCTGTAACAACTCAGTTAACCTACAAAACAGTTCTCTTGCATCATCAACTTCCTTAGATTTATTCTTCAGCTCCTTTCTCAAATGATCAGTGTAATCCTGCAGACTTGTCTGCTTGAGAGGCATAGAAGCAGTTTTACTGAGTTGTTGAGATAGCTTCTCATTGCTTGCAGACTTGTCTGCTTGAGAGGCATAGAAGCAGTTTTACTGAGTTGTTGAGATAGCTTCTCATTGCTCATAATCAATTCATAATTATCAGACTGAATTTGCTGATTCTCAAACTTAAGCTCCTCAATCTTTGATAACAGCTTTTTCTCCCTCTCTTTCCAGGCATCACAAGCAGCAAGACGAGCCTCTGAACAAACCTTATCTGATTTGGATTTGGATTGAAATTTTGGGAATAACTGGGTACAAAAGATGTGCTCGATCTGAGATATGCGATCCTTAGCGTCATGAATTGTGGCAACCATTATGGTACTGAGAGCAGAGATGTACTTGGCATCAATAACATCAACTGTTTCATCTCCCATCTTCAGTGTATAATCAAAATCACAACTGAATCAGCAAGACCACATCAATTAGGGTTTCTACTCAATTCAATAATTCCGAATCTGGGTATCTACTACATAAACATTTACCGTAATTTTCGATTCCTTACAACTCGATCCTAAATCATATATTCTACAAGTCGAGTATCTTTCCCTCTACTTTGTCAAGTATCATCTACCTTAACATTTACAGCATTTACTTTAATTCCGAATTACTCTGAGATCAACAAAAAAAACCTGGAAGAACCAAAATGAAGAAAACTTACATTTGGAAACAGAACAACACGGTGAAGATCGACGAAGCTTGATTGATGAAAGCAAGAAGAAGAAGAAGACTAAAATCGAATTGAGTATCTAAATCAAGATCGTGGCGGTATCTTTCCCTCTACAATTTTGGAGTTTTCGCGCGTTGGGATTGTACTTATTCAATTTTTGAGTTTCACTGTGTAAGCTTACAGGATTGTACTTATTCAATTTTTGAGTTTCACTGTGTAAGCTTACACGAGACGCTTTTGCTGGGTCACCCGACCCAGTTTTAAATTGAGTTTTCAGTTTGTTGAAGTGGATAACTCGGCATTTTTTTTTTTTGGTCATGGACAAATTTTGTTTTTTCCACTGATTTTTTTTTAAGTACCTAATAACCCCAAGAATTTAGAATAAATTATCAACTCTACCACTCAAATTTAAATGAAAAATAACTGACACAATTTTCGAATATTTTTTTTTGTTTTTTTTGAGATAAATTTACCAAAAAAATCCTCTGATTACCAGAGCAATCGTGGATCCAAAATCATGGAACCAAAAAAACATAAAAACCATGGTAAATAGAGCGCTATTTTTTACAAGAGTAAAATAGTCTTCTCACCACCTGGAAACCCACCAGCTATTTTTAACAAAGGTTTCAAGTTAAAGTGGTATTTTCAAAAATTGATCCAAGAATTTATGGTGACAAAAGATCAATCCACCGTCCCTGCATTCTAATGTTCGGAACTTATACTTGCTATCAACTTTCGGACGTTTGAAAGTAATTTATATGGTAAATAAAAATATTATCATTACTATTATTCTTTTGAAAATATTCATTTTACTATTATTCTTTTGAAAATATTCATTTTTAGTTTAATTATGAAAAATGAAAATATGTATTTTCTAGTAACAATGTAATATATGCACAAATTATAACTTAACAGTTAACAAATTTTTTAATTGAATTTTCAAGAAATTAGTTTATTGAAATAGGAAAATAATACTGGATTAATAAATTAGGATATAAATTTTTCATATAATTACGATATTTTTATTAAAAAAAGAAAGATAATCTTCTAATTTAGAATTAGCCTTAATTTTATATTAAGTAATTTTTTGCATTATGTGCAAATAAATATTATTGAAAAATTCAAAATGATAGAACTATTTAAAATTATTTATTCAATATTTTAGAAAATTTCTAAAATCAGGATATCTTTTTTAAAAGATAATTTTTATCTAAAATTAATATTATTCTTTAGTATCCAAAAATTATAAACTAATATTTTTAATCGTTAGCTTAAAAAGCATATTTTAAACACATTTATTCTAATGTTTATCTACAACTAGATGTCGATGACCCGTGCTATGCACGGATTTTATTAAAGAACTAAATTAATTAAATAAATTGTAACAATAAAATTTATAATTATAATAATTTAAATAAAATATTGCCTCTTAAAATATCCAACTCTTAAAATATTAAGTATTAGAACATGTTAGTTTCGGAAAATTTAGTAGATATTAAAGTTAATAATAAGTTTTGTTTGAAAATTATTTGTTTTAAAATTTAAATATTATTTAAATATTTAGTTTCCAATTTTTTCGAAAGCTATTCTTCTCGGTTTCAAATATTGAACGGCATCCGTATTATATTGACGTGAACCGAACCAAACCTCATTTGATATCTAAATGATTACTAATTTTTATATTCCCGAAAGAACCGAAATCCATTAATTTTCTTTTTTAGAGAGAAGAGAAGGGTCAATAAACATGCTCAAATATGTCCAAATTTAGTAATCAGATTTTTGAACATTAGGAAAATTAACATTTTGTGAAAATTATTGTTATTATCTAAATATTAGTTTTCTATTAAAAAAAAACAGCTCTGTTCTTGTAAAGCCAACAAAAATACAAACCATTACAATTTCAATTAATACTTTTTGTGTCTTATGCCTTTTTCAAATTATTGAGACTAATGTCTGTAAAACTAACTCCACCTCGCAATGATTTCAGTTCTGGTATTTACTCCAAAATTCAACATGAAGCTAATTTCTGGTATTTACTCCAAAATTCAACATGAAGCTAATGATTAAAAAAAAAATGGTATTTTTATCTAAAAAGCGTTTGAGATATTGAACATTTTCTTCCGTGGATAGCTTAAACTGTGTGCTCTCACATAAATTTCATCACATCTTTTTCTCTTTATCAACGCACGTAAAATTTCATCACATCTTTTTCTCTTTATCAACGCACGTAAATAAATCTCATGTGAGACAAAATCCGAATAGATTCGGTCTGTGATAACAATGAAGCACTAAAGATTGTACAAAGATTCCCAATTTCCACATCATGATCGGTCTTAGCATTTTTCCAATGTCTTTGCGATCTGCTCTTGATTCCAATCCTTCATGAGATCTTATAACCATCTAAATGGATAACAAACATATTAAGTTTGTACAGATCTTAGCAGTTTATGCCTGAAAAGTTAAAGACTTACCTTTAAGTTTGACTGAAAGGTCTCGGTGCAATAATTTCCTCAAAGAACGCCTGCGTAATTGATTTCGCTAAGACCATCAGCCATCCATGGACCATAAAACATGGTTAAGAGTTATATTCTCCTCATCGTTTTCACCCGCTTGTCTTCTCTCAATTTTGTCAAGTTCCTCTAAAAAACCACTAACAAAGACAGATCCACATTACATTCTTGGATCCGAAAACTTTGAAAAAGACCTCCATGAATTGTATAGACGCTATTTGATGATTCATGCCAAAGGTAACATTTTGAAGCGATCTATACACTTGGAGTAGAGCATTTGACCTCTTGTTCTTGACATATTTATCACAAATTTCTTTAACTAAAATATGAATAAAAAAATAAATTATGAGAATGCATACTATAACTATAACTAAAAGAAACAATGTCTCATTCCTCTCTCCGTTATAAATCTAGTTAGTCTCTACTTATTCTAGTCTCTACTCGTTCTAGACTATAACTTTTCCTTCATCCGTTATAAATCTAGTTAGTCTCCTACTCATCGTTCTAGACTATAATGTATAAGTAATACACCACGCTAAAAATGTTCTTTCATAAATATTTAAAAAATACCTTTAGTTTACTGTTTAGAATTTTTATTGTTCTTCATGCTCATCGATTTTTTTAATCAACAATTTTGCTCATGCTTGGGCTTCCGCGTAAAACTCCAAGCAACTTCCTCCATATAAATAAATATTCTGAACAACTTTTCTTTGATAACCGAAGATCAAGAGAACAAATAACATAGATCTTAACGAAAAGATAGACGAAAAGATAGAGAAAAATAATTTTTGTTAATATCGATAAGATTCAAACCCAAATTTACATGTCTAATGACATCATTGAAACCAGGACAAAGGCCACCACACATATTATTACAGCCATGTCTTGTTCTGGTTAGAAAAAAACAATTGTATTTATAATAAACTACAATGATATTTATTAAGATAGTTAACATTTTTCAAAAAATATGACAATTTTAACTGTTAGTATTATCTAAAATGTTAATTATTTAATTTAGATTTCAAAAAATTAACCTTTTTTAAAAAAATTGGGAAGAAAAATAATATTGTTATAATTAATTGAGCTAAAATTTTGGTAGTTTTCCTAACAACTATAGTTTACATCTTTAAAATTTTACATTCGATTTTGTAAAAAAATTTGATTAAAAAATGTTAAATTTCTTTATTTAGTTTTTTTTCGGTAAAAAATGTCATTATTATAACTAA
>CM071717.1:57379740-57395197 GCA_036630335.1 Physaria fendleri | reverse complement strand
AAGCTCTGTTTTCTGCTCCCCATCATGTTCTGGAATGAACAGTCTTAAGTGGGAAGTCTCAGAGACCACAGAATGATGACGATACATATTTGTCTCAATCACGGGCCAGTCACCATTGGATTGAAGATGATTCAGAGTACTAGAAGCTTGAAAAGAACCAGAAAAGGGAGAAGTAGGAGAAGAGACTAGTGTGAGTGTTTTAAGAGATGGTCTCTTGTGGATTGAATCGCAAATTGAGTTCCACTTCACCACAAGTTCCTTGACAGAATCAGATTATTGAATCGCAAATTGAGTTCCACTTCACCACAAGTTCCTTGACAGAATCAGATTCATTTGCCTGCCAAATCCAAGAATCAAAACATAGATTTAATAAAGGTGTAAATGAGAATATGAATTGAATTGATGTCTACACAACTCACAGTGTAGCTATTCTGATTCTCCTGCTTATACTGCTGAAGCCACGCTGGTAAAGATCCAGTGGTTACATTGCTATTGCTACAATGTAATAATCGAGCTTCCGCCTCAAACTTGACAGAACATTCCTCACATAAACTGAGCTCGGATGGCTGTAGCTGCAATGACAGGTTCTCTGACTTCTTCACTTCAAGCTCACTGATTCGAGACAAAATTGTGATTATATTAGTGTGTTAAAACTTGAACCATCAAGTAACTTTGTTTTAGCATTGTTTTAGCATTTTCACCAAAGAATCCTTACAATAAATATCTATATAAAATAATAAAGAAAAAGTTAAGATTGATGCACGTTGAATCACCGCTCTTTTAGAATGATCACTACATAAAAAAGCAAAAACACTATAGGTAAATTTGTCCTTTTCGAAAAAGAGACAAACTAGTTGGAACATATCCAACAGAACTAAAGCTAAAATAATAAAGCCACATTATTGACTAGTTCAAAAGACTTTATACCTACTGGAGACGAGACTCAAGCGGAGACTACTGGTTGCCGGGATAGTGAGAGTCGTGAGACACCAGAGGGACTCGAGTGAGGGTTGACCTGATTTGCATCTCAAGTATGTTTGTGATGTCGCAAGACCCATTAACCAAAACCTCCCATGATCTCCTATGACCAACCTCTCAAGTATGTTTGTGATGTCGCAAGACCCATTAACCAAAACCTCCCATGATCTCCTATGACCAACCCACGAGCCAACTTTCCAATCTCCATTATCATATGCTCCACAACACAGTAGTTACTGTTGCTGTTATACGGTGAAGAGTCTCTGGTTCTAGACTCTACGAACCAGTTTAGATCTCCTAGGTTTAGAATCACTCCTTTTCCCACACAGCTCCTCACGAGGGTCTCTAGCTCCTCTAGTTTCTGTTCTACATCGGCTCTACTCGGTTGTCCGAACGATGAGAACGATAAAGTTATAAACTTTACGTTTTCTAAAGCCTCGGGCACGTCTTTTTTGTCGACTTTTTCCATAACTGTTTTCACAACTTTGTCAACAGTGGCTAAACACTCTCCTACGATCACAAAATTTCTTCTCTTTTCGTCGACTAGACTGTTGATAACGTGCATGACATCCTCGTTCCTGACATGAGTTAACAACTTCCCCTCTTTGGGTTTATCCGAGGAGGTCGTTTTGGAGCAGATCTCTAATGAAACAGCTTCCTCAACTTTGCATTTCACATGAGGACTTGAGAAACCAGCTTCTCTCATAACTCTACTCACGCTAGGATCATCGAGGATGGATATTATGAGCTGTTCCACTTCGATCTTCACTGCTAAAATCGGTTTTTGCTTTGCAGCCTCCGGTGTAAGGGCTTGCTCCACCGTGCTGTTTCCAGCTCTCATAGTGACAAAAAAAAACCTTAAAGAAACACAGGGTGGGGTAGTTGTAGTACTGAGAATTCAGAGCTCTACGGTAAAAGCTTCAAGAATCTTGGCTTCATTCAATTTATCTTGGACAACCACCCAAAGAAGAAGGATCTAATAACACTGCGCTATATAGAAAGTGGGACTAAGTCTTAAACTTAAGAGCAGAGTAAGTATAGAGACAGAAAGAGAGGGATAGATAGAAAGGCTTTGATCTACAAATATATGAGGAAGGAGGAAGAGGAGATGTGTATGCTTTTCTTGTGGGAGAGGCAAAATTGTGGGGGCCTTTTTGAAGGTCCAAAGTGGATTTTGTAGTGCAAAGTGGAATGCATGTGATGACAAAGCAGTATCAAAAGCCAAAGGTAACTCAGCTTTGCCCATATATTCCTTTCCTTCTCAAATTTCACAACCAAAAAAAATAAAGATGTGTACTGCATCTAATTAAGTGGGTCCCCTTCTTGAAAGTGTATCTCTTATTTACAAAATAACTAATTAAAGATGAAAATCATCATCCACTTATATAATTAATAATAGCACCAAAAACATTTGTGTAAATTTTGGGATATAATATACTCAGAGCCGTGCACGAAAAATATAAGGTCACAAACAAAAATATGTTAAAACACAAAAAAATTATGAAAATATAAAAGAACCTAATAATGCATAGTAACCTAGTTTTTGAGAAAAAAAAAAATTTGAGATGATATTGAAAATCAGACATATTTAAAAGTGTGGGAATCAAGTGGTATAATTGTTATGGCACCTGAAAATTGATGACATTAATATGCAAATTCGAAGTTAAATTAATTATTAAAACTACTAGGCTAATATCTTAACATTATCAAGCATAACCATTTTTACCATCATAGCTCTTAGGGGTAAGAAACACATAACAAAGAAGGATGATGATCACTAAACTTGGTCTTTGAGTCCTTTTGAATTATTGCATGGTATTTAGCACTCAACCCTCTAATATATAAAAAGAAAATCAAACCATTTGATATATCACAAACATAATGTATATGTGCATCATTAACTTTCATAAAAGTGTATAGCTTTTTGACCATATATTTTCATTTTAAATACGAAGAAACGAAAGTGTATTAAACAGGAATAAGAGATTAAAATAAAGTGGACAAGGCAGCCTCTCTTGGTGGGGACTGGGGACAGTCTTTTAATTTATCTGCTATCAACATGACCAATCATTTTTCAAGTGCCTAATGAAATCAGAGTTTCAGAACAGTAAAATGAGTTATTATTCAATAACAAGAAACACAATATATATTAAGTAAAACTGTGCAATTTAAGAGATAAGAAAAGATTGATTCTCGTACCACTTACGCCAAGTATCAAGTCAGAATTCTTTATTACCCGTCAAGTCAAGCCAAGTAATAAGCCGGGCAAAACAATGCAAGTACCCGGCTTGTGCCCACCCCATATATTATTAATCTGATAACACCAGATATATATAATATATATACGCATAGAAAGCTAAACAGATACAGATGCCCTATTAAATCCTACAAGAATCCATTGACAAACCCACAAATTCATATATTTTTTTAAAATGAAGACACCATAATCCAAACAGTGATTAAGGAATATGGAATATGATAAAATATGAATGAGCAAAAGGAACTGATTCTGCTAATGGATTATTCAAACATAAGATGATTGAGTGTTCGGTACAAGGAGCTTTACCTATTATACATCTACTTTGATGAAAACATATCTCTTTCTCACTACTCACATAAGCATGCCATTGCATAGAAAGAAGAGAAAAATGCACCACCATTCAACTTGCCTAGGAATCTTCAATAAGATTTATAACACTTTGATATAAGAATCATATAACCTATATTCCCACTATGGATATGTATGAGTATTGAGTAAAAAGACAAATAAAATTGTAAGTATACTAGTATTTTCTTATGGTGAATTACAATATCCTTCATCCAAAAAAAAAAAAAAGAATTACAATATCCTAACAAGAAATCTTCCTTTCATTCCCCAATCATCTTTTTCAGCTTTTTTTAACTTGTTTTTATGTAAGCCTTCATCTGAAAGGCACTACAAGTAGTCTTCACACTCACTTCATCTCCCAATGCTTCTTCAAAAGATCCTAAAACACAAGAATGTTGTACTACAAAACAAAAGAGAAATGATACTATAATCATTATTGAGGGAAGGGAAACAAATGAATTTCGTGAAAATCAGTCCAAAGTTATGCTCTAAAAGTAACATGATTAATTGAATCTGGATTAGTATAATAAAAGGTTGAATTTACAAGATGATTATCATGGATGTTAATACACTAAATATTCAATTCGTTTACGTATTAGATTATCGAGTTCCAAATATGTGCCTAAATGCTTAGTTACAAAATATAGAAGGAGAATATACTGAAAATATATTGTATATATTTTTGTGATTATGTTGTAACGGTAACTTCCTCCCATCGGGTCCGGGTTCATGTCCATCTTTGTCGTCAGATGGTACTTCGAATTTGTCTTCATCTCGACTTGATTCGAGGATGCAATTTGGGATTATGCTTTTCGGAGAACTATCCCTTTATATTTCACTTGCTATTGTAGTTTGTTTATTTATGATCGTTTTATGGTTTGAAGACGTCATTAAAATGGTCGCGTTTAATATGTAATGACTCTCTAAGTAATGAAGCATATATTTTTGACAAAAAAAAAATCAATTTAGGTTGTCAAATTAAGGGTAATGACTCTCTAAGTAATGAAGCATATATTTTTGACAAAAAAAAAATCAATTTAGGTTGTCAAATTAAGGTTGAGAGAAATTAAGGTTTGTAAATTTGAGAGAATATTTTGATTTGGGGTTTTAATTTTGGTTTTTAACGCTTAATGAAAAAATAGGGTTGTTCAAATGGTGAAATGATATCGCTGTTTACAAATCACGTTTATAAAACTTTAAATGCTTACTAAGAAGATTAAACCGGATTAATGAGCAGTTAAAGATGAAATTAAAGTGTCTTAACGATGTTTTTTTTTTTTCTCCAAAAACCATATTATATTAAACCTTGAAAATTATTCAACATAAGTGATCCAAAAATGGACTAAGCCAAAGTGGGACCGAGTATTCAATTGTGCCAAAATACAAATGTAAATCCTTAGCATAATTGGCTATTCTATCAGCAACCTGATTTCCCTTGCGATTGATCTTGTGAAAGCTGAAATGTTGCTGGCCCTGATTCAACCGATAATGTATCTCTGAGATATATGTTTGCAGCCTTGGTCTTAGAGAAGGAGATAGTACAGCTTCTACCAGCCCTGCGGAATCACTTTCAAACATAACATGCATATATCCCATATTACCAATACACATGACTGCCCAAACTAACGTTGCTGCTTCTGCCTCTAACGGAGATAAAAGTTTAGGGAATGTCTTAGCACCCCAGAACTTGACTCGCCCTAGAGAATCCCTTAATACCCAAGCTACGCCGCATCTATCATGATTCTCCTTCCATGTGGCATCCACGTTACACTTAAGTACAGTGCCTTGTGGTGGTTGCCATGATAAGAGAGGTTATGATGGTAGAACCCTGAGCTAGCACTGGAGCGCGAACTTGGTGCGTTTTCCATTCCAATAAGTCAGATTGTGCCATGTTAAAAGCCGCAACAATATCTGGAGGTACATTCTGGAAAATCATCGCATTTCTGAGCTTCCATATACGCCAAATGAGCCAAATCCAGAGATCTTTGTGCTCTTCATGTTGTGCTTCATTCAATTGCATACATGAGTATATCTTCCCTTGGATTGAACAACAAGAATCTGATAAGATCGGGGCGAAAGACGACAAGCTCCATAATGCTCGTGCACACGCACACTTGAAAAATAAATGTACCAAGGATTCATTGTCATCTCCGCACAAAGCACAGACCGAGTTTTGTGTTATTATCCTTCGTTGCAGCATCTCACCAACAGAAAGTGAGGAATGAAGACACTTCCAGATAAAATTCTTTAGTTTTGGACTTGTAGAGAGCAACCATATTGACCTGTAAATTTCCGAATACGTAACAGTACTCTCCGGAACCGGACTTTCAGTTTGGCGCTTGATTTGACACCATAACCTATATCCCGATTTGACGGAGTAAGAGCCACTTTCAGTATGTATCCATGAATATCCCATGCTGGATCCTGTTCCTCCCGGTTTCACCTGCAAGATACGAGCCACTTCTTCTCGATCAAAAACCTGGTGAAGATTCGAGAGCTGCCATTGATCACTATCATTGTCTTTAAAGTCTGTAATGGTCCAGTTCTCTTTATCTATATGTGGTAAAGCTCTTGGCGACCTTGGTATCATATCCACAACCCATGCTTCTGTCCACATATCAAATTGTTGAGCATTCCCAATTTCCAGTTTGAGACCCGCACGCATCAACGGTTGTGCTTCTGTCCACATATCAAATTGTTGAGCATTCCCAATTTCCAGTTTGAGACCCGCACGCATCAACGGTTGAGATGCCAGAAGACTTCTCCAGCCAAACGATGGTCATGAACCAATAGCCGCGTGAATGATGGAGCTTTGAGGATGATATCGAGCTGCAAAAGTCTTAGCTAGGAGTGAATGCGGGTTCATTGCTAATCTCCAATATTGCTTCCCTAGTAAAGCCATGTTAGTTCCTTCAAGATCACGGAACCCCATACCACCCTCATTCTTGGACTGAGTTAATTTGTCTCAAGCGAGCCAATGTATGCCCTGCCCCGATTGTTGATTCTTCCACCAAAACCGAGAAAATTCACTGTTAAGACGTTGGATCATAGTTTTGGGTAGAAGAAAACACGACATCGCATATGTAGGTAGGGCAAATGCCACTGATTTGAGCAACGTTTCTTTACCTCCCTGAGATAAGTACTTCGTTTTCCATGAAGAATTGGTAAAAACTTTGTTCAAAATGCGTATTAAAGAAGTTTAAAATTGGAGAAACATGTTGTTAGACACATCGTAGAGAGAGGAAAAAAATACAAATTCAGTTCTTAATATAAACATATGTGATTTCATGTGCGATATACATATTTAAATTATTATTTTAATTGATTAAATACATATGATATTTTTCACCAAAAAATAAAATACATATGATATTATAAATTTATAAGTTAATACATAGTGTTCTATGTGAAAAGAGAAATAATGAGTTGCATTCAATAATCTCTTCTCGAGTAACATATTAATTAAAAATAATGAGTTGCATTCAATAATCTCTTCTCGAGTAACATATTAATTAATCAATCATATAGTCTATTCATTTTTTTTTATAACTAGACTAGTTGGTAATAACCCTAAGAACCTTGTGGAACCAAAAATCGATCAACCAATATCGGATTTTAATGTTCATAAAAGTGAGAGAGTCTACCAACTAACCTATCAATTCCGGACACTAATAGCTTATTCTACTAGCGAGAATTAATGCAAATTAAGAATAAATTTTTTATTAAAAAAAAGAATTAAGATTACTTCAGTTACATAATCACATGTATCATGAATAAACATCATTTCAAAAGTACAAAGATAAAAAAATATTACCTTAAACACAATCAAAAAGATTACTTAAGCTTTGGCTAAACTCTTAAATATCTTGAATTTTTTTTTTACCTCAAAAATTCATTTACCTTGGGTTAAATAATAGTTTTGTAAAATATATGTAATTTTGTGTACAATCTAAAACATTTTTTCTGGTTGATTTGATCTATAAATAAAACAAAATAATTATTTTTAAAATTTAGAGAAAAAGTAAAATTTTCTATAGATTTTCTTTTTAACCCATAACTCATCCTAATGATATAATATAATGATATGTTTGAAATATGTTGATATAAAATATCCTTTGTAAAGGTCTAATGATATAAACTTTTCTTTATGGTCAATTTAGAACATTAGAAATAAAGGCCCAAAACTAGAGACTCTACGTCCTCATACATAATTTTCTTGTTAATTTCACTGATACGCGAACACCATCAACAGGATTTACATGATGGGTAAGTATTCCAAGAAGCTTCCTACTCGTACACACTTTGTACATCAGTTCTAAATTCAACTATTTCTCTTTTATGAAGAGTCACATCACCAGTTGTCGCCAGAATCCCATAACTTCGCAATATCTTCTTATTAATCTTAAATTTGAGGTTCTACCCATATTATTCTTCACTTATATACCTTTTCTATTTGACTCTACATCCACATCCACCAAGTAAAAATCACTTGGAAGATATACCGGATTTTTTTTTTAATCCCAAGTTTTTCGCCATATAGATCACTTGGCATATACTTTATTAATCAGTTGCAGACATAATCATAATATCCACACATAAACCAAGATGTAAACGCGAACGCGTTCTCTGTTGATTGCTTTGTAGACAACCATGCCACAATAAGTATCTTTCTTATCCCAACCGCCAAAGAATTCGAATGCTGCCAGAACTGGATGAGTCTTCAAACGTACCAAAGCCTCGTAGTATAGTATAATGGTAGATATTTTTTATCGTACGATAGTCTGATTCGTAAACACCATCTTCTCAGTAGTTGAAGATCTTCTCTTCACGTCTTTCTATAGAAACTTCTCTGTTCTTAATAAAGACCAATGTATTTAGGTATAGTACTCTTAACTGCAAAGCTTGGGATCCTGAAATGTGTTCAAATTCTTTGGTGAAATGTCTTAACTGCAAAGCTTGGGATCCTGAAATGTGTTCAAATTCTTTGGTGAAATGTTTCTGCACAGATAGTGCGGGGAGAAAGGCTTGAAAGTATCATCCACACCATAGAGTACATGAGTCATGCTCACTAAATCGCAATTCGCATAAGCCCAACAAAGTCTGCGACCCTGTTGATGTCGAATACTCCTAGCAGATTCTACTAAGCGGGTTGCATATGGTTCAACAGCTGGTGAATAGACAATACTTTTCACCTTCCAAAAGATAATAACTCTCTATCCATCTGATATGAATAATGGTAATGTAGAATCACATTCATCACATTCAAAAAGATAATAACTCTCTATCCATCTGATATGAATAATGGTAATGTAGAATCACATTCACATTCATTCAGTATGACGTTGTACCTTTCTTCCTCAAGAGTTAACTTTGCAAGATGATGGGAGATATCACCATATCCTTCCTTCCATAGCAAACGGATCGTAATTGAAAGTTTATCAAGCAACTCATGTATACTAGGACAAATGATAAGATTTTCATGCAACTCTTGTTGTAGGTTCAGATGATTATTTGACAAATCAGATTCGCAATCCTCATATTCAAAAGTCTCATCTCCTGTGTGAAGAATTTTATTGTCGACTTGTCGTGACAAAGACTCTTGTCATGTCCTCTTGCTGCAACTTTCAGAACACCTTCTACTCCAAAAGTATTAACAACTCATAGAAATTTTACTATAGATTTTTATTATACAAAACAGGTACATATTCCTTTCCAAACATTTAAAATATGTTGAAAAAAATATTTTTTAAATTTGGTAGATGAAATGAACAAAATAGATAAACACCTTATCAAGTTGAATTGAAGTACAATATCTTGTGTAAGTGAAAAAAAACAATTATACAAAAACATTAGCATTATTTGAATTTATTTGTGTAAAAGAAATCAACAGAGAAAGAAGCAAGTTTCTTGTCATGCAGAGAAGCGTGATATCCTCATAGTTTTCTATTAATATTTCTAGATTATCTCTTTTGTTTTGATAATCATTTAAAGATATGAAATGCAATGAAACCAAACTAAAACAAACCAAAATTTTAGAATACTCAAATAGTCTCTAAATCTTTTCACCCAAAATACCAACTCAAAATAGGTTTTTGTTCAGCATTTTCATTTCCATTTCATCAACCATGTGACAGTACATTTATCATTGGACAACATAGCACTCTTATCATCATCTACGTTTTCTAGTCGAGAGATATGAGTAAAAACCACATGATCAAACAATAACTAAAGAGAATCTAAATTTGAGAGAATTCCAAAAATATTTTGGTTCTTCATCTTGGTGTTAATCGCTTTAACCAATTGAAGTGAACCAGAGAAAATATAGTCTTTTGTTTTGTTTTAGTTCAAGTGTAATGTGATATTGATCTGTGAATGTCTTATTGATCTCTGAAACGCTTGCCGTTTAATTTTGACTAGCGGTCATGGTTTCGTGGCGAGTCATGATTGGCCAATATTCCGCCTAGTGCAAAGGCACTTACAGATTCCCAGAGCCTCTTCCGTTCACCGCCGCGACTCGGCTCTATACTGTAAGCTTTCTGATTTGTATATGGCGATTTTATCTCTGTATAGATATGTATGTCCACGGATTTGTTTATCTGCACACACGCTGATGTATTGTATGAATTGAATTCGAATCTCATTTATTGAAATCCTTGAGTATCGGTTTGATATCTGGGGAATTTCGCTTTTCTAGGACTTTTATCGGAATTGCAACCTTTGTACGATTTGGTTTTGATTTTCGTTCGTTTTGGTTTTTGTTCCGTAGATATTTTGATCATCTATCTCCTTCGTTTTTAGAGGATTCAATGTCTGGAGCAGAGGACAATAAATCTTCCCATGCTGAGGTATTTTGTTAAGTCTCATCTGATGATATATTTGTTTGCTGTTTATGGAGAACATGAGAGTGATAATCTCACTCGGTGTTTGTTTTCATCCCTACTTTGTTGCCTCATCTTGCATGGATCTTTTCTTTAGTGATCTCTGAGTCCTGAGATTGTATATAGTACAGGGATTAGAAACTCTATTAGTTAGAGAAACACTCCTAGTTAACTTTGATAAACTAGAGTCTCTGGTGGTGAAGAAGATTTAGATATTCCACTAATCACCAGCAGTTCTTAAAATTATGGTGCCAGTCTCTGGTGGTGAAGAAGATTTAGATATTCCACTAATCACCAGCAGTTCTTAAAATTATGGTGCCAACTTGGAAGATGAACAAAAGGAAATTGTTGTTATATCCACTCTAGTTTTATGAATGAATACGTCTCCTTGTCAAGGTAATTTTCTATTGGAAACTAAGTCAGAGTTGCGTATTTTGTGCTCTTGAACTTTGTCCACAGCTTTCTTCCCAGGTTTTCCTCGATCTTGTGGATTCAGTGATTGCTGATGTAGCATCTGAGTGTCACCGGGTAGCACGACTAGGGCTTGATCGTGATTTGGAGGTAGTTGAAGAAGAATTGAGGTTGTCAGTGGAAGCGCGTGCTAAGATCGCTGATCCAAGCAACAACCTTGAGACCAACACCAAATATGTGGTTGATATATTTGGTCAAACTCACCCTCCTGTAGCTACTGAAGTGTTCAACTGCATGAACTGTGGGCGACAGATTGTTGCAGGAAGGTTTGCTCCTCATCTGGAAAAATGCATGGGGAAGGTGATCTATTGCATGCCTCCCTCCTTGTTTCTGTGAGCTATACTATTCTAAAATGTGTTGTTTAGTTAAGCCTCTGGTTCTTGTTTCTGTTTTCTTTGGAAATCACCTTACAGGGAAGAAAGGCTCGCACCAAGACAACTAGGAGCACAACGGCTGCCCAGAACAGGAACTCACAACGCAGCCAAAATCCGCGATTTTCTCCTTATCCAAATTCTGCCAGTGAGAACCAGTTGGCAAGTGGATCACCTGGTGTTGCAGGTGAGGACGGCTCAAATGGCACTGCCAGAGAAAATATGAAAGCAGACTGAAGCACAACCTATGAAAGGCTTATACTGAACTGCAATGGGGCTAGTAACTGAACTCGACAAGACTGGTACAAAACGTTTTGCAAGGTTAATATTCAGTTTTGCACAAGGAGAGAAAAGAGGAAGAAAAAGAAAAGTAAGTAGCTGAGGTTTAAAATGTAGCTACTTTACCAGCTTAACTAACAACCTTGACATGTCAGTTACAGATTGAAATGAAACAAGTCTTGGGGTATTAATATATTACATCATGTCAAACTTACAAACAACTATCTACTCTTGTGTTATAATTGTTGACGTCTTTGGAGGAAAAGAAATGCACAAGCTTTCAGACCCTGGCGAAGGCGAATTCTGCATGGAATGATACGGTTTACATCGCTGTTTCTCGTCCTCATTTTGTTCAAGAATTCAAGTAAGCTTTGGATATGACAAAATTTTAAGAAAGAACTCAATGGACATCATCTAACTGTAATTTTCAGACAATAAGCAGATGAACGACTGAGATTTCCCAGGTAAGTAACTTCCAGTTACCACTCTTTTCCTCTGCTCTTTAGCCTCTCCCTCTGCTTCGAACTCATCTAGTTTAAGCATTCGTATCATTAGCAACTCTATCAACACCACACGCTCGTTGTCTTTATCTCTGATTCTTCCTTACACATGGCAACAATCTAAACACCACCCACTTGCCAATAAAACTATCAGTAGATTGAGCAAGATTTAACCATAGCTGCAGCTTTAAACCAAATGGGTTATAGTTTTAGTGACTCGTCTTTGGAAGCATTCTGTGAATAGTTAAGCTTTTGTCTTTGAGGAATAATGGACTTGAGGAAATGTGAGAGATTTCAGGGTTTAGGTCGAGAAAATACAAAACAGTGTTAAGAGTAAGCAACCAAAAAAGTAAACTTTGAAAACAACTTCTCACCTCATTTGACGGAACTCATAGTTTGATTGAACACAAAAAAAAAAATATATCATAAAGGTTATATAGTTTGTGGTGATTACAAAGTGAACGTTTTCCTAAATCCATCAGTCAGTCATATTCTTTATCTCTTTAGTTCTGTTTATGTACGTACATGAAATTGACTGGTCTTAGTAGAACTATATAAAACAATATGTCCTACTGAATTATGAAATGATACTGAAGCTCCAAGAAGAGGCCAAGAATAATGGAAAAATACAAAAAGCATAATTTTAAGTTTGTTACTATAAGTGACACAGTAAATTCTTTTGATCGCCAAATGAGAAGTGAGTGATGATGTATACCTTTCAGATTCTCTCTTATTTCACTGTCACTTTCTCATTTCTTACCTTTTCTGCATTATACAACTTGATGTATACCTTTCAGATTCTCTCTTATTTCACTGTCACTTTCTCATTTCTTACCTTTTCTGCATTATACAACTCTTGATTTTACATTGGAACTGATTTTTGAAAATTACAACAATATAGTTTAGTTGAGATTACATAATCTTATAATATTGGTTACTTAAGACGAATCTTGGGTCGTTGATGGGAACACCTTATTACGCTCAGATCTTGTACTACTACTGCAACTTAACATCCTCATCAACGAACTAGTTGCTGATGACGTCATTGACATTGACCTCCTATCACTTCCAACTTAACATCCTCATCAACGAACTAGTTGCTGATGACGTCATTGACATTGACCTCCTATCACTTCTCGATCCTCCACCATTGATTTCCTCACCCAACACATCAATTCTAACATCTCCTTCCCCAACGCCGTCACGACCACCGTCTCTAACCTCTTCTTCTTCTTGCACGCAATTAACGGCCGGTTTGAGTTTGTCTTCATCAGAGGAGGCAGACAGAACAGGAGAACGACAGAGAGGACAAGTAGAATGAGAAGACAACCACATATCAATACACTCTAAGTGAAACCCATGTCCACAATTTCTCAACCTTCTTCCAAAATCTCCAACTTCCCACAAATCTAGACATATCACACACTCCCCTTCTTCTTCATCATCATCATCATCATCATCATAAACGAACAGAGGAATCGAAGAAATCACTGATAAATCCAAACCTTTGTCCTCGCTTGTAACAGCAGCTGCAGGAGAAGATAGTACTTCACCATCTAAACCTCCGAGTGGGATAGAAGGTATTCTAGTGGTAGTTACTGTTCTTATCCGGTTACGTCGTCTTCTACGGCGGCGGCGTCGTCGAGAGAGTGATAAATCTTGGTGAGAGGGAGACAAGTAAAAGCGAGCGTAGAAATGGAGAAGCAAGACGAAGACAACGACTAAGAGGAGGAAGACGAGAGCAGCTAAGAGAACATTGGAATTGTAAGAAAATAAGATCTTTAGGAAGTTTATTAGACTGTTATTCACACTCGTTGAGCCTTCTTCTTCGTTCATTATAATATTTTGATATTTCAGAGTTTTTTTTTTTTTCTTTTTTAATTGTCTCCCTTGAACCAGCTCATTTCTATATCTTTTGTTGTGAAGAGTTAAACTTATACATGTGTAAAGTGTTACAGTATAGCTGTACAGGGAAAATCGAATTAAATACTGGAAAAACAGACAAATGCTGGGAACAAAAAAAAAATCTAAACCTCCGAGTGGGATAGAAGGTATTCTAGTGGTAGTTACTGTTCTTATCCGGTTACGTCGTCTTCTACGGCGGCGGCGTCGTCGAGAGAGTGATAAATCTTGGTGAGAGGGAGACAAGTAAAAGCGAGCGTAGAAATGGAGAAGCAAGACGAAGACAACGACTAAGAGGAGGAAGACGAGAGCAGCTAAGAGAACATTGGAATTGTAAGAAAATAAGATCTTTAGGAAGTTTATTAGACTGTTATTCACACTCGTTGAGCCTTCTTCTTCGTTCATTATAATATTTTGATATTTCAGAGTTTTTTTTTTTTTCTTTTTTAATTGTCTCCCTTGAACCAGCTCATTTCTATATCTTTTGTTGTGAAGAGTTAAACTTATACATGTGTAAAGTGTTACAGTATAGCTGTACAGGGAAAATCGAATTAAATACTGGAAAAACAGACAAATGCTGGGAACAAAAAAAAAAGAAATAAATATATTAGTTATTCTCATTTATAACATAAACCCATAAAGTCAAGATATTTGGTCAACAACAAAAATTAATAAATTTAAGATTTGAGATTTGAGAAAAGTAACTAGCTCTGGCTCAACCAATTATCCTCCAGTTTGTCATCGTGAATATAGATGGGTTATACATGAAAAACATTTGTCTGAATATGTGATGTATAGAAGAAAGTACTTGCAGGGTAAAGTTGTGGGGGTTAAAAGTCTTTTACTATGTTGTAGTTGCAACCAAAATAATAGAGTGGAGGTTATAAGTTTAAAACAAGAGTGTGGGGTTTGGTTTTCTATCTCTATCAACTATATATATCATGAATCAATCTATTATCTAAGATATCCAATAGTATTAATTATAAATTAATTTATATACACTCAATTTTAGGTTCAACACATACCGTATCACTAAACAATTTACAAATAAATAAAAAATCTCAATACATCCAGAAATCTTACGTACAGATAACATATATCTCCTATATATTGTCATTTAGTATAGAAAATAACGCATTGCACATCTCGATTATTTCATTTTTTAAGAGTTTTTTGCTTTTCTTTTTTTTGTCAAACAAATTTCTAAAGAGTTTTTTATTGTATTTTTTTATAAGAAAATGAGAACACAAACCCCAAAATCGTGGAAGATTCGGATTATTCACAAGAATGGTAGCTTAAAAAATAAAGCAATAGTAGGGAGGAAGGAAGATTTTACGTGAACATAAAGCAAAAGTAGAAGATTGAGGAACTCTATGCAATTTTTTTTCACTAAAACCTCTTAACAAGTTTCTCTATTAATCAAATCTTTTACTCTATTTCTTCGTTTTCTTCCTTCTAAAAAGCATATGT
>CM071717.1:57353988-57365385 GCA_036630335.1 Physaria fendleri | reverse complement strand
CGCTCTTCATTTTTGTAAAAGTTGTATTTTTTAACTTTAAGTTGTTAAATTCTATATTCTACCAAAATTTACACTAATATCAACCCAAACTCACAGTCTAATATTTATCCAAACTTATAAATATGACTCTTAAACTACCCAAACTTACACTCTAAAATCTACCCAAACTTGCACTTACATCAACCCAAACTCACATCTAATATCTACTCAAACTTACACTCTATAATCTACCGAAACTTAAACTCTAAAAATCAACTCAAACTTACACACTAAAATCTACCACACTTACAAATATAATTCTTAATCAACCTAAAATCACACTCTAAAATCTACCTAAACTTACAGTCTAAAATATACCCAAACCTAAACTCTAAAATCTACCTAAACTTATAAATATGACTCTTGTTCTACCCAAACTTACATTCTAAATATACCAGAACTTACACTTACATCATCCATAGGACACTATAAAATCTACCCAAATTTACACTTACATGTACCCAAACTTACACTCTAAAATCTACCTAAACTTACAAATATGACTCTTAATCCACTGTAAAATCCACCCAAACTTACACTTCATTCGACTCAACCTTACTCTCTAAAATCTTCCCAAACTTACAAATATGAATATTACACTCTAAAATTCTACCCAAACTTACACTCTAAATCTACCAAAACTTACACTCTCAAGTCAACCAAACTTACACTCTAAAATCTACCCAAACTTACATTCTAAAATCTACCCAAACTTACAAATATGACTCTTAATCTACCCAAACTTTCATTGTAAAATCTACCCAAACTTACACTTACATCTACCCAAACTTACTCTCTAAAATCATCCAAAATTTACAAATATGACTCTTAATCTATACAAACATACACACCAAAATCTACACAAACTTAAACTTACATCTACCCAAACTTACACTTACATCTACCCAAACTTACACTCTAAAATTTATCGAAACTTGCAAATATGACTCTTATACTACCCAAACTTACATTCTAAAATCTAGGCAAACTTACATTCTAGGCAAACTTACATTTACGTCAACCCAAACTTACATCTAATATCTACCCAAACTTACATTCTAAAAATTTACCTCTAATATCTACCCAAACTTACATTCTAAAAATTTACCTAGGCAAACTTACATTTACGTCAACCCAAACTTACATCTAATATCTACCCAAACTTACATTCTAAAAATTTACCAACTGGTTAATCTGTTTTGTATTCATAATAATATGGTGTCCTGATTCATTTACCACGATGCTGTGAACATGATGTATCGTATCACTAACTCACCTACATCTTTGTTAACAGCACACAATACGAAGTCCAATAATACTTATATTATGCTTTAAGGTTCTTACAAAATTAACAGTTGATTTTAGAATTAACGCAGGTAAACAGGGTACATTTGTAATTTTACAAAAACTAAAGATTTTGTTGTCATGAAATTCGGGGTTATTAGCTTTACGATATTTGTTGTGGAGAAATTAGGGGTTCAGATTTTCATTCGACATGATTATACCAAATCACCTCGTCTTCTACAGCTCGCCAATTGCTTCTTCAAATTACCTAACGTCCCCGTAAGATCTGCTGATTACACATTGCTTGTCTGTTTAGTACAATATTTAGATTTTTTATCAGTTCTCGCATAAAGGTTTGTATGTATATTTAAAAGTGACATTTTTTGTTATGTTTGTTTTATAACTATGGTGTGAGATTTGTTTAACCTCGTAATTAGCTTACGTTTCTCTTACTCTCTGTATAATATAGTGAAAAGATGATGACAATGAAGAGATGAACACAACAACCTTATCAGCAGATACTCCATGTTGTTCTTCTTCCTACCCATCTTCTTTACCAATAAAAAGGTTTGTTAGAGGGAGAAGGTAACCTTGCTCTCTGTCATGCAGTTTTTCTTACTTTTTAGCTACTTGCTTAAAATCCTGTTCACCAACTGGTATTACATTCCTATGAATTTTGTAAACATCAAACGCCTTGATGATATCGAAGAATAAAAGACTGTCATCACAATAAAGTACAATATTTTTTTTTATTGATTCAGAAAGATGATACAATATCCTTTACAGTTATCACGATACAGCTTCAGATTGCTCTATTTAGGTTTATTAAAATATTCTAATTTATTCAAGATGAGTGTTATTGATATGGAGGAGTAGAAATGCTTGTTTAGCTACTTGAAATAAGAATATTCTTATGTTGCTTGCATAAAAAAGTTTTAAAAAATAGTATGATGACAACCATTTGGCACAATGTTTTCGCGATGAAGGAGTTTTGAATTTGTTTCTGCTGTGATTATCGGTTGAATTATAATTATTAACATGATATTTTCTTTGAAAAGTCTGTGCAACTATTATAAGACTATTGAAAAATTCATAGAAAATGTAATAACATGAGACATGTTCATGTGTTAATTTAGAGATTGTTAAAGATTTATCTGTAAAACTACATAAAATCTGGCTAACTAACATTTATTTTCCATAGATCTTAAATGGTTTTAAGTCGGTAACAAAAGATAAAGAAATTAATAATATTTAGTTAGTAAAAAATTATTTAAGATAAAGAAATTAATAATATTTAGTTAGTAAAAAATTATTTTTAATTAGATAACAGTTGAACACTAATAAGTTAGTTATTTTTAATTGACAGAGATAAGTTTACATTTGTTTGTTTTTATTGTGATTGTGTTATATAATTTCGTGAAATTTGATTTCTTGTAAAGTAGAATTTAATATTTTTTTAAAAAGCAAGTTTATGAAATTATGATATTACTAATAAGGACTGTAACGGCTTCGTCCTCTACCGTTGTTGCTACTCTGTAACGGCTTCGTCCTCTACCGTTGTTGCTACTTCGTTTCCTGCTACTGCTAGAACCACTACCTCTTCTGTACGGTGTTGAAGACCTTGGTTGTGGTTGTGGTAGAAGGTGAGAGACCTAAAAACAACAAAAAGATGGGCGTAAAGGTAATTAGAAAATTATGGGATCCAACATTCAAGTTAGTTAATTCTGTATGTCTGGTGACAGGGCTAAAGGATCTTTAATTAGAATAGTAGTTAATTCTGTATGTCTGGTGACAGGGCTAAAGGATCTTTAATTAGAATAGCTACAAAATAAAGGGATGTACTGAAGAATACAAAAGGAAAAGAAAAAGAAAAACAATCCACTCATCCTATGTTAAGGCAGCCCATCACTTAACTTTGAATTTGTCAGAATTCAGAGAATTAAAATTATAGGAATCACTGAATCTGCTCAATAGCCTCCTCGGTAGAGTCAAGTATCTTTTTGTTAATGAATCCACAACAAAAGAATGAAAGAAACATGTTAGGACCAATGGATGCTTCTCTTATACCATTTTCTGAGGACATGTTTAGCATCTCATTCTCACCTTTTCTGTATTTTGAACAGATTGGCTTGTTGCTCGACTTCTCTCCTTGAGTTGTCTTGCAAGTACCACCATTTCATCGGTTATCTTCTCTCTTCTCTCCTTGAGTTGTCTTGCAAGTACCACCATTTCATCGGTTATATTCTCTTGACGCTTTCTGTTAATAAATGAACCACCATTGTGGCAAATTGAAATTAAAATTCAATTGTTCAAGTAAGTAAAATACATAGATCGAAATGAGTTCCTAGATCTTTTTTGGTGATCTGTTAAATACTACCTGTGCTTGTCAATGTGTGCTCGAGCTACGGTGTCTAGTTTTACCAATTTTGATGAATCGACTTCAGCAGCATCATAGCTTTGCTCCCTAGAACTCGCAGGCCTACCTTAATCAAGGAAGCTGATAAGAATAATGGCAAAGTTTTATAAAATTAAGAAACATGCAAATCTAGTATTACACTTAGACAATTCTTCTTTTCACCCATGGAGATGAGGGGCTTCGAAGATCGCCTTCTATTTTTGGAGAGCCTTCAGTAGTAGAATCCTTTGCAAAATGTTTATCAGGCAGTTTTGTCCCAAACTGTAAAACTATTATAAAAAAACATTAATTTGGTACTAACTACAGAAGAAAAGGTTAAAACTCTTGCAACTAAACAATGGTTAACCAAAATGTTCATTCTTGAAACTATACCCAATGGAAAGGACAAAAGCAAGAGTCAAACAATTCCTCGGACCAAATGTCTCCTAACTTCTTAGTTCTAGAACCCAAAAAAACTATTTCTAGTTAAGGTGACTTACACTTTGAGCAACTATTCTTGAAGAAACAGCTTTAATCTTCTCATAGTATCCAGCTTTAATCTTCTCATAGTATCCATTCACCTTAGCCTTTGTGACTGTGGAAAAGAGATCAAAGGAGAAAAGATGAGCACATTCTAACAATGAACAAAAAAAAAAATTCGGCAAGCCAAGCAAAACGAACAACAAAATTTGAATGTTTGGTAGGCATCAGAATGTAGTTCAGCGTATAAATTATTCATCTTTCACACTATCTAATCTTAGTCTTTATCCAAGAACAACTACAATACCAAAAAATCAATTCGATTCTAGAAAGATATGTGAAAGATATGTCGAATTGTAGCTCTTCTCAACATTTAAAAACCAAAAGCAGGAATCTTCTACTCAATGAACAATTTCAATACTAACTCATGGAGAGAGCAAGTAACCTCGGAAGCCCTTCAGGCATAAAATACACATCAGCTACTCCTCCAGTTTCACTATCATTCCCAAAAAAAAAAAAATCAACATTTTGTAATGAAAATCAACATTAGATTTGAACGAAACTTTATATACATACCTATCGTGTAATAATCTAAAGGGCGTAGGACAAACAACAGAGTCCGAAACTTTATATACATACCTATCGTGTAATAATCTAAAGGGCGTAGGACAAACAACAGAGTCCATTGTCTATCTACAGAAGAACACCTAATCTTTACATCAAAAAAAAAGAAAAGGACTTGCAGATGCCTACCAAGCATTCAGATGCCTAAAAGGGTGCCCTCAAGAGCAGTAGTGTTAACATCTAACTCGTTAAGTTTCCCATCAAGTAACTTATGAGTATTGGTATCAACTCCCATATTTAAGCAGGTTTCTTCTTTTCCTGCACGGAGACACAAATAATCATTTAGACATATAGTCCTCCAAATCAAATCTTAAGACAATCAGTACACATAAGATCATTAAACTAATGAAACAAATATTATAGCTAATATGTGCGATGATACCAATAAGACAAATACTGTAAGAAACATATTACATTCTAGAGTGGCATACCCTAGATATAGCTTTCTTTGTACCAAAAAGCTTATGCGTATCATTTAGTTTAAGCTGCCTTTTCAGAGAAGATAACAAAATATAATCAAAAACCATCACAGCTCGTGGATCAAAAGACTTCTGTTCAAACATCTTCATCCATAGTGCCACATGAAGAAAACAAAATGCAAGCAAAAGATGCCAAATCACAGAGAAGATAACAAAATATAATCAAAAACCATCACAGCTCGTGGATCAAAAGACTTCTGTTCAAACATCTTCATCCATAGTGCCACATGAAGAAAACAAAATGCAAGCAAAAGATGCCAAATCATCAATGTAGTACTACAGATACAAAAATAACAAAAGTAAGTGTCAACTCTCCATTACGATAAAGAATTTTGAATATGCTAAGTTACCATTTACCAAATGTAAAGCCAAGGATTGGAAATAAGCACTCCAGTCTGATAGTGTTCCTTGCTCTCTCTATGCCCGGTAGTGATAAACTCAAAGCGCGGATTGTTCCTAACTGGAACTTCTGGCTGTCGCTCATGTTTCGCTCTCTCTAAATAACAATCTCCCGATTTAATCACGATCTACGATTCATCTATATCAGCCAAAACTACGTCGATTTCAAATCATAAACCAAGAGCGATCTGGAGAAGACTAACCTCATCTGTGCATAATCCATTACTCTTCCCACCACTGTAAGTGCATAATCCATTACTCTTCCCACCACTGTAACAAAAGGAACTCTTGAGAATATGAGAATGTTTGGGTTCTTTCCTAACGAATATGATTTGTGCAAAGCTGCTTACCTAATTTACACACCATACAGCCTAGCCACATCAAATTCACATATAACAATAATAAAATCATAGAAAGGTACACAATTCTTCTTCTCAGCTGTGGAGATGAGGGGCTTATAACAATAATAAAATCATAGAAAGGTACACAATTCTTCTTCTCAGCTGTGGAGATGAGGGGCTTTATAAGCAAATACACAGGTTTTGTTCACTTTCGTAACCCAAATGAACTCAGAATGATCATGTCATATTCAACTACTCTACTTAAGAAAAAGAAGATAAAAATGCCTAAAAAAGACATAAAGGTAACCTAATCTAATAAATCAAAACTCTAAAACTACACCAAACCACAGCTTTATGATCTACCATTTGTTTCTAGGACGATTTGTAGTGCTCGACTGTCCGTTCGGTGTCAGGTTAGTGCGGAGGATGCGAGAATCATAGGCGGAAACACTATGAATTTCAAGACAAAGTGATGGGATTTCGAACTAAATTCTAAGGTCTGACGGCAAATAAATGTCATGTTATTTCAAATTCCTGGAGAATCCTACAGTACTTGAATCCATCCTCCTTCAGTTTTGTAACTCTTGTTTACCAAACAATCGATGATGAGTAGTTAACAACAGAGCTAAGATCATGACCTAGTCAGCCATAAAATCATTTAAAGCTCTAGCATCCAAGCTTACATATTATATCTTAAATCAAGAATTCTGATTTCTTTCAATGTCTACTTATACTATGTTGGCCAACTAAATTCTAATGACCAATTATTATCTAAACTAAGGTTGTATTGGATCGGTCAATTTTTTACCTAGCAATCAATAATGAGTAGCAGTAACTACAAAGCTAAAGCAACGGAAACTAACTTAGCCTTAAAAATCAGCAATCAATAATGAGTAGCAGTAACTACAAAGCTAAAGCAACGGAAACTAACTTAGCCTTAAAAATCTTTTGTATCTTATAGCATCCATAAGATTCAAGTTCATGTCTTTCATGAATAGCCTACAGAGCTAAAGCAACTAATTCACTTTACCAAGTACACAAGAAAATATCTCAATATCTCACCAAAATTAGCCACACATAAACAAAAGATGAACACGTTCTTATTACATAACCAACCAGAAAGAATCTTAGAAAGCATTTTTCTTCACATATTTTAAAACTCACAAATTTATCTTCTATTTGATCAAATTGATTCATATTCATGGAACCTGTGAATCCATCAATCATCATCATCATCAAATGCTTTAAAGATCCTAAATTTAAAAAACTTAAGAATTAAGAGAAAGATGTTACTAACCATCATCAAGATGACCTAAATTTAAAAAACTTAAGAATTAAGAGAAAGATGTTACTAACCATCATCAAGATGAGATTTATCAGTGAGAAATTTCTTTCGAATCCCCTCTTCGTAATGCCTTCAGACTCTTCGATTGTACAAAATGTGTTTGTTTTATATTTGTATATCACCATTAAATTATTTGGAGGTATACACTCCACCTTTCCTACTTTCAGTGTACCACAGCAAACGGTATCTGCCTCATCGTCGTCCTATATACCCGAAGTTGTTGATTGTAAAATCACCTAAAAAAATCAATAACCTGCGAGGAGCAACGAATCCGTGAAGTCAGAAAAATATAAACATGGAGAATCAGAAGAAGCATAAACACATATAGGTCAAAATTGTCAACAATCGAAAATAAGAGGTAGATGGAGTAGATGAACATATGAACACAGAAACGAAAAAGATCAAAATTGTCAGCAATTTGAGTGTAAAATTGCAATCAAACTTACAGAAACTTACAGAACTAAGTACACGAATAAAGGAACATCCAAAGTCTTAAAGGAATATTCACGAACAACAAACCTAGAGGAAACAAATCAACGAAGAAAAAACAATCCAGAAATCAAAAACAGACTAACTAACCTCAGTACACAAGTATCACAGGAAAACTCGGAAATAATGCATCAAATACACCAGGCCAATGGAATCAAGCCTCGATCCCTGCTCAAACCATGTTGCCTATCTCTATCTCTGTGTCTTTCTCTGTCCCTGCCCCTTTCTCTATCTCTGTCCATGTCGTGATAAATTTCCTTGACCCCATCTTTATCTCGTAGTTATTGGAGGTCACCATCTTTTCTGTAGAGTATGAATTGTCAATGATATTAAAATAACTTGACCTGAAGGCATTGTAATCAGAATATTCCAACTTGATCAATATCAGATCAAGTAAAGCTCAAAAACAGATTGTTCATATCACTCTTTAAATTTTACCTATCTAGACGGTTTATGGGAGCAATACTTCATCTATGAAGTGTATGTTTTATGGCAGACTTCCACGCAAATGGGAACGAACCTCCCTGGAAACACCAACATAAGCTCAAATTACAACATATTTTTTCAATAAGATTAAGGCAACATATTAAGAATAAGTACCCATCCAAAACTTCTACAAAGACCGTTTCCGGTTCCAAGTGGCATTGTAGAAACAGGAGGAACAGGTTGTCGGTTTTGTAAATTGAGTTCACTGAGACATTCTAGTAACCATCCAACGGTTCCATCTCCACCTGCAACCTATAGTAATTGATCAAACCAGTGGTAATGAAGGTTTTTCATAGTGCCAGTATCTGCACTGTCACTTAGTTTAACTAAAAATGAACAATTTTCATGGACCTTTTTATTTTTGGCGATTGTAGATTAACTTACTTTTGTAATTGTTTCCTCATATGATACGTATCTTTAAACCAAAGATTCAGAATGTAACAATTACATTCAGTTTAACATTCTGCAAATCACGTAAATGAATTTGCTAACGATTAAGCTACATTACTAATTCAGTTTCGTGAATATTTTCTTATTTTAAAATAAAAATGGATGCATCATAGATGCAAAAATATTAAAAATGTTAAAAAAATAATCTTCACATTTAACTTCACAACCTTTTGACTCTCTAATTTCGGTAAAATCACACATATTCTAGGATTTGGCAAAATACATACCCGCTTAGAATCATAAAACAATGTTTGAGTGACATAAGTTTAGATAGACACAAAACATTAGTGAAAGACACCTCAGCAAGATGCGATCATATAAGCATATTCTTTGTTCCCGTTTATCTATATACATATACATGTTTACTTTACTCATACATGCCAAAACAAAGCAAAAAGTCCTTGCATCAGCAACAACTGCTAAATCAGAGAGACACAATGCACCACATGTTGTAACGTTCACCCGAGATTTCATTTCAAAAGTGAGTAATATATGATCATTCACCTGAGTTTTCACATATAAAGTGAGTAACTTTCAAAATTTCAAAAAGTGAGTAATATATGATCATTCACCTGAGTTTTCACATATAAAGTGAGTAACTTTCAAACGGAGATCCGTTACGAATATGAACATTAGCCATAAGTGGAACCACTAAGCCTAAATAAAAACCTAATGTCTAGTGGGTAGATAAACACCAAGAACCATGGAAAGAGTGAGACTTTACTTACAGGAAGGGATTGCTGAAGGTAAACTCTGCAAAGTATGAAGAACTTCCTCTACTTTACATATCGTTGCACCCTCTTTGTAGTAAGCTAATACATTGCTGAAGGTAAACTCTGCAAAGTATGAAGAACTTCCTCTACTTTACATATCGTTGCACCCTCTTTGTAGTAAGCTAATACCAAAGATCTGTCGCCGTGCATCTCCTCTCCAACAAAGCTGTAGTTCATATCAAATCACATAATCCTATATGAGATTTCATAGGAAAAAGAGTATCAAAATATTTGGTTGTATGACTGATTGGGGAAACTTACTATCGGAAGTCACCAGTCACCAAGCTTGGTGAGCAAGTATTTGGTAGCTCCCTCAATACCCTTCTTGAAGGCTGCTTGCTGTTCTGGAGCTTGGGTTTCAAAGCCTAATATATTTCCTAATCTAAGCGATGAATTGCTCCTATATAAATACAATGGAGACAACTTGGATCAGTATTAGTGATACTATCAAATCCAAAGACTAACGAAATACTAAGAACCATAATTTTTTTGGAGGCAAATACGGAAGGGGTAAGGATTCAGAAATAGGATACTGCAACAACAATTTATACTAATTCAGTAAATCCAATACGGAAGGGGTAAGGATTCAGAAATAGGATACTGCAACAACAATTTATACTAATTCAGTAAATCCTTCGAAGTAGCAGAGTGCATGTCAACAAACGAAAGCCATTATATTACCCATCACATATTCTATTACATAACAGAGGGGCACCGCTGAATACAGTTGGCCTCAGAGCAGCTAAAAGTACTTTACTTATGGACTTGTTGCTAGATAATTCTAAATCCTTCGAAGTAGCAGAGTGCATGTCAACAAAAGAAAGCCATTATATTACCCATCACATATTCTATTACATAACAGAGGAACACTGCTGAATACAGTTGGTATCACAGCAGCTAAAAGTACTCTACTTATGGACTTGTTGCTACACAATTCAACAGACAAAAAATTCTGAAGTTACCTGCCGAATCTTCCCGTAAGTGATGATGTTATCTCGAGTTAATCTAGTACATAGAAACCTCTTATAGTTTCCAAGATCAAGATCTAGATCCACCTCCGTTTCAAAAAGCGCCTACATCCAAATCTAATAAGAGCTAAGACCTCTTGTAGTTTCTGGACTAATCCACGCCGTCACACATTTTCAGATCCCATTACCTCTTTCACTACACTCACCAGTCTGCATAGCACCTCCATCTACAGAAATTCCCACCAATTGATCTATAGCCATGGTTTGGGGTCCAGATAAAACTGAGTTAGGGAGATTAAGATGTCTAAATCGCGTCCTATGCCAAGTCCTGATCCTCGTCACAGCCTCAGAAGACCTCTCAGACAGGTCATTAGTCCAATCAACCAAATTAACAGTCTCTCGCTTGGTGCTGTCTAGAGATCTAACGGAGGGCCAGGTCCTAGATTCAAGTCCAGGTTCATTGTGTCATCTAAGTCCTCATTCATTCCTAAGTCCTCACCCATCAACGAACAAAAAGGCTCCTGTTTTAAACTGCAGTGAACAATTATGTGCTCCTCGTACTCTTCTATTAATCTGCAGGAGATATAAACATCACCAAAATAAGCGTACTCAGAGTCAAAAACATTAGAAAGAAGAACCAAAGTCCACACACCTATGACTAACTCCAAACTTTGAAAGCTAAGATGGCGTACACCAGAAAAGTTAAGCAGCTGAACTAACAAATATAGATGCAAAGATGCAGTAAAGTCTGAAACTCTCTGCAGCAACAAACACGAAACCAGAAGGAGAGGAATTAACGGGGAATCAATTTGTACGTTGATATGCTGATATTTTGACCGTTTTCT
>CM071717.1:57301957-57317710 GCA_036630335.1 Physaria fendleri | reverse complement strand
TTATTAAGATTCTGTAAAATACTTTGGTATTTGGAAATATTGTTTACAGGTAAAACATAGTAAAAAACCATAACAATCTTCTGAACTGATCCAAATCGACCCATCTTGAGATTTGAAAATCTTGAATGATTCAGTTAAGGGGTTTGAATATCCAAATTATTAAAAACTCTAATTATAATTTTGTTATTATAAAATTTTGCAATTTAGTTAAGGGGTTTTAGTCTTACGAACAATAATTAGCTTTTTATTATCTATTTATTCGTCAAACATTTCTTTTTTTTTGTTTTTTTTTTTGGCATGAAGCATAGTCTTCCATAGCTATGAACTGTCTCTTTTATTAGGTTTTGTTAATTTTTTAAAAGTAAAAAAATATGTATGAGCATTCAAATAATTCTTTTCTTCTTAAGATTCTGTAAAATACTTTGGTATTTGGAAATATTGTTTACAGGTAAAACATAGTAAAAAACCATAACAATCTTCTGAACTGATCCAAATCGACCCATCTTGAGATTTGAAAATCTTGAATGATTCAGTTAAGGGGTTTGAATATCCAAATTATTAAAAACTCTAATTATAATTTTGTTATTATAAAATTTTGCAATTTAGTTAAGGGGTTTTAGTCTTACGAACAATAATTAGCTTTTTATTATCTATTTATTCGTCAAACATTTCTTTTTTTTTGTTTTTTTTTTTGGCATGAAGCATAGTCTTCCATAGCTATGAACTGTCTCTTTTATTAGGTTTTGTTAATTTTTTAAAAGTAAAAAAATATGTATGAGCATTCAAATAATTCTTTTCTTCTTCTTACAAACAAAATATACATATATCCAATCAAAACCCCAATTAAAACAAAAATTTTAAGCCTCCCATAATATTCCCAGAAAAAAAAAACAGTAAATCCGAATAATAAATTTGGAAGAAGAAAAAAACAGATATTTTTCTTCAATTAAAAGAAAAAGTTCAACATTATTAAATTTTTATAAGAATATGGTAGTTGCATTAACCTAATAATGCATCTCAACACATCCTTCATTTTTTTTTTAGCCAATGTGTAAGAAGCTCAACATAACACAAATATTCTTTTTTTTTTTCAAAAAAAAAGATTAATTAAAACTTCTTCAATTGATAAATATTATATTTATCACTTTCTTATACATATATCCAATCAAAACCCCAATTAAAACAAAAATTTTAAGCCTCCCATAATATTCCCAGAAAAAAAAAACAGTAAATCCGAATAATAAATTTGGAAGAAGAAAAAAACAGATATTTTTCTTCAATTAAAAGAAAAAGTTCAACATTATTAAATTTTTATAAGAATATGGTAGTTGCATTAACCTAATAATGCATCTCAACACATCCTTCATTTTTTTTTTAGCCAATGTGTAAGAAGCTCAACATAACACAAATATTCTTTTTTTTTTTCAAAAAAAAAGATTAATTAAAACTTCTTCAATTGATAAATATTATATTTATCACTTTCTGTTAGGGAACTTTTCCCATCCAAAGCCTTAAGATCATTCTTTAATTGCTCACCCATAGTATCTTCTGCTGAACATGATGGTAGCTTAGAAATACTGTATCCATCACTTGCTCGAGACTGTTAGGGAACTTTTCCCATCCAAAGCCTTAAGATCATTCTTTAATTGCTCACCCATAGTATCTTCTGCTGAACATGATGGTAGCTTAGAAATACTGTATCCATCACTTGCTCGAGAGCTCACACAACCAATCCCATCAAATACAAAGCTAGCAAAGTCGATCCTATCAACCCCAAAAATATTCTTTTCCTTTTCTTTGTCATGAAGAAGCCTTGCAAATGCACATAAGTGATATGAGTTCTTGATGATCTAGATATATCGAGGATGGAAAGTGGCATTAATTAAGTGATATGAGTTCTTGATGATCTAGATATATCGAGGATGGAAAGTGGCATTAATTACCCAACTGACAATATAAACAACACGTTTGACTAAAGGAAACTCATTTTACATTTCAAGAACCCATCTAAAAGCCTTGTCTGCTTCAGGATCTTGCTTCATAGCCAGTGAAACATTAATCCTCCAAAACCATAATTAACATCTCAAATCTTTAGTCATATACTGTTTTACTTAACCCGCGCTACGCACGCGGGGGAAGCACTTTGAAAGATATATATTGTTTTACTTAATTTGGTTAAATGTTTATATGTCTCGCTTTGTCTTAACGTTGTTGCAACGAAAATACTTATGAGGGAAATATATATTTTGATATTTTAATATTGTTGTAATATATGATATTTTATTATTTTATGTTTTTTTAATAATATTTAATTTTAAAATCTAAAATCTACCCAAACTTACATTCTAAAATCTACCTAAATTTACAAATATGACTCTTAATCTACCCAAACTTTCATTGTAAAATCTACCCAAACTTACTATCTAAAATCATCCAAAACTCACAAATATGACTCTTAATCTATACAAACATACACACTAAAATCTACAAAAACTTAAACTTACATATACCCAAATTTACACTTACATCTACCCAAACTTACACTCTAAAATTTACCGAAACTTGCAAATATGACTCTTATACTACCCAAACTTTCATTCTAAAATCTAGGCAAACTTACATTTACGTTAACCCAAACTTACATCTAATATCTCCCCAAACTTACACTCTAAAAATTTACGCAAACTTATATTCCAAAATCTACCAAAATTTACACTTATATCTACCCAAACTTACTATCTAAAATCTACCCAAAATTACAAATATGACTCTTAATCTACCAAAACTTACACACTAAAATCTACCGAAACTTACAGTCTAAAATCTACCCAAACTTAAACTTTAAAATCTACCTAAACTCACATCGAATATCTACCCAAACTTACACTCTAAAATCTAGCCAAATTTACACTTATATATATACCCAAACTTACACACTAAAATCTACCGAAACTTACACTTATATCTACCCAAACTTACTATCTAAAATCTACCCAAAATTACAAATATGACTCTTAATCTACCAAAACTTACACACTAAAATCTACCGAAACTTACAGTCTAAAATCTACCCAAACTTAAACTTTAAAATCTACCTAAACTCACATCGAATATCTACCCAAACTTACACTCTAAAATCTAGCCAAATTTACACTTATATATATACCCAAACTTCAAATATGACTCTTAATCTACCAAAACTTACACACTAAAATCTACCGAAACTTACAGTCTAAAATCTACCCAAACTTAAACTTTAAAATCTACCTAAACTCACATCGAATATCTACCCAAACTTACACTCTAAAATCTAGCCAAATTTACACTTATATATATACCCAAACTTACACACTAAAATCTACCGAAACTTACACTTATATCTACCCAAACTTACTATCTAAAATCTACCCAAAATTACACTACACAAATATGACTCTTAATCTACCAAAACTTACACACTAAAATCTACCGAAACTTACAGTCTAAAATCTACCCAAACTTAAACTTTAAAATCTACCTAAACTCACATCGAATATCTACCCAAACTTACACTCTAAAATCTAGCCAAATTTACACTTATATATATACCCAAACTTACACACTAAAATCTACCGAAACTTACACTTATATCTACCCAAACTTACTATCTAAAATCTACCCAAAATTACAAATATGACTCTTAATCTACCAAAACTTACACACTAAAATCTACCGAAACTTACAGTCTAAAATCTACCCAAACTTAAACTTTAAAATCTACCTAAACTCACATCGAATATCTACCCAAACTTACACTCTAAAATCTAGCCAAATTTACACTTATATATATACCCAAACTTACACACTAAAATCTACCGAAACTTACAGTCTAAAATCTACCCAAACTTAAACTCTAAAATCTACCTAATCTCACATCTAATATCTACCCAAACTTACACTCTACAATCTAGCCAAATTTACACTTATATATACCAAAACTTACAATCCAAAATCTACCCAAACTTACAAATATGACTCTTAATCTATCAAAACCTACACTCTTAAAGCTATCCAAACTTACACTCTTAAATCTACCCGAACTTTCAGCTATGACTCTTAATCTACCATTACTCTCTAAAATCTTCCCAAACTTACAAATAAGACTCCTAATCTATACAAACATAAACACTAAAATCTACCCAAACTTACACTTACATTTACTCAAACTTACACTCTAAAATTTAACGAAACGTACAAATATGACTCTTAAACTATCCAAAGTTACACTCTAAAATTTATCCAAACTTACACATGAATCTACCCATACTTAGACCTAATATCTATCCAAATTTACACTGTTGAATTTTATTTGAATTTGAATTTGAATGATGCTTTTTTCTATTATCCCCTATGTTCTTTATATTTTTAATCAAGATTTATATGATCTCCTTGCCTAGAAGTGACAGTATTTACATATACGAATGAATGGATGTAGTATCAAGTGTCAATAAAAAGATTAATAGTCAAAACATAATACTTCGTTTTGTTTTTACAACAATTGGTTAATCTGTTTTGTCTTCATAATAATATGGTGTGATTTACCACGATGTTGTGAACATGATGTATTGTATCACTAACTCACCTACATCTTTGCTAACTGCGCACAATACGAAGTCCAATAATACTTATATTATGCTTTAAGGTTCTTACAATATTAATAGTTGATTTTAGAATTAACGCAGGTAAACAGAGTACATTTGTAATTTTACAAAAACTAAAGATTTTGTTGTCATGAAATTCGGGGTTATTAGCTTTAAAGATTTTGTTGTCATGAAATTCGGGGTTATTAGCTTTACGATATTTGTTGTGGAGAAATTGGGGGTTCAGATTTTCATTCGACACGATTATACCAAATCACCTCGTCTTCTACAGCTCGCCAATTGCTTCTTCAAATTACCTAACGTCCCCATAAGATCTGTTGAATACACATTGCTTGTCTGTTTAGTACAATCTTTAGATTTTTTTTTTTTATCAATTCTCGTATAAAGGTTTGTAGGTGTATTTAAAATGACATTTTTTGTTCTGTTTGTTTTCATAACTATGGTGTGAGATTTGTTTAACCTCGTAATTAGCTTACGTTTCTCTTACTCTCTGTATAAGATTGTGAAAAGATGATGACAATGAGGAGATGAACACAACAACCTTATCAGCAGGTACTCCATGTTGTTCTTCTTCCTACCCATCTTCTTTACCAATAGAAAGGTTTGTTAGAGGAAGAAGGTAACCTTGCTCTCTGTCATGCAGTTTTTCTTACTTTTTAGCTACTTGCTAAAAATCTTGTTCACCAACTGGTATTACATTCCTATGAATTTTGTAAGTAAACATCAAAGGCCTTTGATGATAACGAAGAATAAAAGGCTGTCATCACAATAAAGTACAATTTTTTTTTTTATTGTTTTTTTTTTTATTGTTCTCGTATAAAGGTTTGTAGGTGTATTTAAAATGACATTTTTTGTTCTGTTTGTTTTCATAACTATGGTGTGAGATTTGTTTAACCTCGTAATTAGCTTACGTTTCTCTTACTCTCTGTATAAGATTGTGAAAAGATGATGACAATGAGGAGATGAACACAACAACCTTATCAGCAGGTACTCCATGTTGTTCTTCTTCCTACCCATCTTCTTTACCAATAGAAAGGTTTGTTAGAGGAAGAAGGTAACCTTGCTCTCTGTCATGCAGTTTTTCTTACTTTTTAGCTACTTGCTAAAAATCTTGTTCACCAACTGGTATTACATTCCTATGAATTTTGTAAGTAAACATCAAAGGCCTTTGATGATAACGAAGAATAAAAGGCTGTCATCACAATAAAGTACAATTTTTTTTTTTATTGATTCAGAAAGATGAAAACAATATCCTTTACAGGTATCACGTTACAGCTTCAGATTGCTCTATTTAGGTTTATTAAAAATACTCTACTTTATTCAGGATGAGTGTTATTGATATGGAGGAGTAGAAATGCTTGTTTAGCTACCTGAAATAAGAATATTCTTATGTTGCTTGCATAAAAAAGGTTTTAAAAAATAGTATGATGACAGCCATTTGGCACAGAGTTTTCGCGATGAAGGAGTTTTGAATTTGTTTCTGCTGTGATTATCGGTTGAATTATAATTATTAGCGATGAAGGAGTTTTGAATTTGTTTCTGCTGTGATTATCGGTTGAATTATAATTATTAACATGAGATTTTCTTTGAAAAGTCTGTGCAACTATTATAAGACTATTGACAAATTCATAGAAAATGTAATAACATGAGACATGTTCATGTGTTAATTTAGAGATTGTTAAATATTTCTCTGTAAAACTATATAAAATTTGGTGAACTAACATTTATTTTCCATAGATCTTAAATGGTTTTAAGTCGGAAACAAAAGATAAAGAAGTTAATAATATCTAGTTAGTAAAACATTATTTTTAATTAAATAACAGTTGAACGCTAATAAATTGAGATAAATTTACTTTATATAGGGATATACATTTGTTTCTTTTTATTGTGATTGTGTTATATAATTTCATGACATTTGATTTCTTGTAAAGCAGAATTTGATATTTTTTTAAAAGCAAGTTTATGAAATTATGAAATTACTAATAAGGACTGTAACGGCTTCGTCCTCTACCGTTGTTGCTACTTCGTTTCCTGCTACCGCTAGAACCACTACACTAATAAGGACTGTAACGGCTTCGTCCTCTACCGTTGTTGCTACTTCGTTTCCTGCTACCGCTAGAACCACTACCTCTTCTGTACGGTGTTGAAGACCTTGGTGGTGGTTGTGGTAGAAGATGAGAGACCTAAAAACAACAAAAAGATAGGCGTAAAGATAATTAGAAAATTATGGGATCCAACATTCAAGTAGTTAATTCTGTAATTCTGTCTGACAGGGCTAAAGGATCTTTAATTGGTTTAGCCTACAAAATAAAGGGATGTACTAAAGAATACAAAAGGAAAAGAAAAAGAAAAACAATCCCCTCATCCTATGTTAAGGCAGCCCATCACTTAACTTTGAATTTGTCAGAAGTCAAAGGATTAAGATCATAGGAATCACTGAATCTGCTCAATAGCCTCCTCGGTAGAGTCGCCTCCTCGATAGAGTCAAGTATCGTTTTGGTAATGAATCCACAACAAAAGAATGAAAGAAACATGTTAGAACCAATGGATTCTTCTCTTATACCATTTTCTGAGGACATGTTTAGCATCTCATTCTCACCGTTTCTGTATTTTGAACAGATTGGCTTATTGCTTGACTTCTCTCCTTGAGTTGTCTTGCAAGTACCACCATTTCGTCGGTTATATTCTCTTGATGCTTTCCGTTAATAAATGAACCACCATTGTGGCAAATTCAACTTAAAATTCAATTGTTCTAGTAAGTAAAATCCATAGATCGATAAATGAACCACCATTGTGGCAAATTCAACTTAAAATTCAATTGTTCTAGTAAGTAAAATCCATAGATCGTAATGAGTTCCTAGATCTTTTTTGGTGATCTGTTAAGCACTACCTGTGCTTGTCAATGTGTCCTCGAGCTACAGTGTCTAGTTTTACCAATTTTGATGAATCGGCTTCAGCAGCATCATAGCTTTGCTACCTGGAACTCGCAGGCCTACCTTAATCAAGGAAGCTGATAAGAATAAAGGCAAAGTTTTATAAAATTAAGAAACATGCAAATCTATTATTACACTTACAAAATTCTTGGGCTTCGAGTCTTCTATTTTTGGAGAGCCTTCAGTAGTAGAATCCTTTGCAAAACGTTTATCAGGCAGTTTTGTCCCAAACTGTAAAATTATTATAAAAAACATAAATTTGGTACTAATTACAGAAGTAAAGGTTAAAACTCTTGCAACTAAACAATGGTTAACCGACCAAAATGTTCATTCTTGAAAATATACCCAATGAAAAGCACAAAAGCAAGAGTCAAACAATTCCTCAGACCAAATGTCTCCTAACTTCTTAGTTCTAGAACCAAACCACCAAAATGTTCATTCTTGAAAATATACCCAATGAAAAGCACAAAAGCAAGAGTCAAACAATTCCTCAGACCAAATGTCTCCTAACTTCTTAGTTCTAGAACCAAAAAAAATTCTCTTTCTAGTTAAGGTGACTTACCCTTTGAGCAACTATTCTTGAAGAAACAGCTTTAATCTTCTCATAGTATCCCATTCACCTTAGCCTTTGTGACTGTAGAAAAGAGATCAAAGGAGAAAAGATGAGCTTATTCTAATAATGAAAAAAAAAAAAAATCGGCAAACCAAGCAAAACGAACAACAAAATTTGAATGGCTTGGTAGGCATCAGATTTTAGTTCAGCGTATAAATTATCCATCTTTCACACTATATAATCTTAGTCTTTATCCAAGAACAACTACAATACCAAAAAATCAATTCGATTCTAGAAAGATATGTTCGAATTGTAGCTCTTCTCAACATTTAAAAACCAAAAGCAGGAATCTTCTACTCAATCAACAATTTCAATACTACCTCATGGAGAGAGCAAGTAACCTCGGAAGCCCTTCAAGCATAAAATACACATCAGCTACTCCTCCAGTTTCACTATCATTCACAAAGAAAAAAGAAAAAAATCAACATTTCGTAATGAAAATCAACATTAGATTTGAAAGAAACTTTATATACATACCTATCATGTAATAATCTAAAGGGCGTAGGACAAACAACAGAGTCTATTGGATCATCACCAGACATAATAAAGGCGTTCTGCTGAAGGTTACAAAATAAAGGCGTTCTGCTGAAGGTTACAATGATTCATCTTTGAACAATTCTATCTACAGAAGAACACCTAATCTTTACATCAAAAAAAAAGAAAAGGACTTGCAGATGCCTACCAAGCATTCAGATGCCTAAAAGGGTGCCCTCAAGAGCAGTAGTGTGAACATCTAACTCATTAAGTTTCCCATCAAGTAACTTATGAGTATTGGTATCAACTCCCATGTTTGAAGCAGGTTTCTTCTTTTCCTGCACAAAGACACAAATAATCATTTAGACATATAGTTCTCCAAATCAAATCTTAAGATTAAACTAATGAAACAAATATTACAGCTAATATGTGCGATGATACCAATAAGACAAATACTGTAAGAAACAGGTTACATTCTAGAGTGGCATACCCTAGATATAGCTTTCTTTGTACCAAAAAGCTTGCGTATCATTTAGTTTAAACTGCTTTTTTCAGAGAAGATAACAAAATATAATCAAAAACCATCACAGCTCGTGGATCAAAAGACTTCTATTCAAACATCTTCATCCATAGTGCCACATGAAGAAAACAAAATGCAAGCAAAAGATGCCAAATCATCAATGTAGTACTACAGATACAAAATAACAAAAGTAAGTGTCAACTTTCCATTACGATAAAGAATTTGAATAGGCTAACAGCCAAAACTACGTCGATTTCAACCAAGAGCGACTGGAGAAGACTAACCTCATCTGTGCATAATCCATTACTCTTCCCACCATTGTAACAAAAGGAACTCTTTAGAATATGAGAATGTTTGGGTTCTTTCCTAACGAATATGATTCGTGCAAAGCTGCTTACCTAATTTACACACCATACAGCCTAGCCACATCAAATTCAAATATAACAATAATAAAATCATAGAAAGGTACACAATTCTTCTTCTCAGCTGTGGAGATGAGGGGCTTCGAGGATCGTCTTCTATTTTCGGAGAGCCTTCAGTAGCAGAATCCTTTACAAAAGGTTCATCACGCAGTTTTGAATCAGGCTGTAAAATTGTTAAAAAAAACATTAGTTTGGTACTAATTACAGAAGTAAAGGTTACAACTCTTACTACTAAACAATGGTTCTACTTGGGAACATACCAAAATGTATACCCAATGGGAAGCACAAAAGCAAGAGTCAAACAATTCCCCGGACCAAATGTCTCATAGCTTCTTATTAGTTCTGGAACCCAAAAGACCAATCTCTTTATAGTTAAGGTGACCTACACTTTGAGCAACTTTAATTGAAGAAACAGGTGACCTACACTTTGAGCAACTTTAATTGAAGAAACAGCTTCAATCTTCTCATAGTATTCATTCACCTTAGCCTTTGTGACTCTAGAAAAGATATCAAAGGAGAAGAGATGAGCACATTCTAAAAAAGCAAAACGAACAACACAATTTGAATGCTTGGTGGGCATCAGACTTTATCTCAGCGTATAAATTATGCATCTTTCACACTACCTAATCTTAGTTTTTATCCAAGAACAACTATAATACCAAAAAAATCGATTCGACTTTAGAAAAATATGTCGAAATGTAGCTCTTCTCAACATTTAAAAACCCAAAGCAGGAAGCTTCTACTCAATCATCAATTTCAATACTAAATCATTGAGAGAGTAAGTAACCTTGGAAGCCCTTCAGGAGTCTTCTCTTCTGAGACTTGTTCTAATTGTTACCTCAAAGTAGCAAAATACATCACATGTTTTCATAAATCAACATCAAATGCAGTTACAAAGCAAAAAAAAATAAAACTTGATACATGAAGATCCATAGAAATGTACATGCATAAGCTTTGATTGATTTTGCTGATTAGGCGAGCAGAAATCAATCTACGCAAATTGATCTCCGTTTTTTCTGATTCCCATCAAATATCCGACTATAGAAATAAAAATATTCAGATGGAAGCGCATAGATCAATAACGGAATCAATCAAAAACTAAAATCAAGAGACTAAGAAACAAAAATGAAAACAAAAAAAAAAATGAAAAAGAAATCAATACAAGAAAGATGTAAAAGTCTCGATTTGGAGAAACACTGGTTCGTTCCTCAAGTAAAGACATTATTCCCACCACCTCTACCTTGGATTACACCATTCTCAGTTAGTATATAAGAACAAGTGAAAGAAAGAATCCTAGGTCGACCCTGACAACAAAATCAGTAAAACAAAGAAGGAAACAAAAAAAAATCAATTAAGAGGGTAAACCACATCAAATTCAATCGATCTGCAGACAATCAACATTAAAAACACTCTGATTAAGTCACATAGATGTTCTAAAGTCACAGATATGTGCTAGACACTGATCAAGATCCATTTACATCACCAAAAGATGCTTCAAGAAAACAAAATAAATTAGTGTTGGATCTATCTCTGTCAAACCGGCCACAAGTCATAATTTACAACCACCCATTAAAACACCTGCCTAAACTACATACAAAGCCAGCTTTCTAATTTATGTATTCTTCTATAGCTTCTGCGCTTTGTTGAGTTCTTTGGACAACATTATAAGCTCTACCAGGGACCTGTCAATGTCCTTCGCGAGCATTGCCTTTTGCATCCCATTATCCATGGCTGTCGCAGTGGCTCCAAAAGCTGCAGATCCATGGTCGTCAGATTAGTCAACTAATACTTTGCACAAAGTGAAAAATTAAAGATGTGGCGATATATCTGACATCACTGTGTAGCTTACACCGTCTACTAAAAAGCTTAAATTACTATCCAAAAGTGTAATTCAACTTTAATTCATAGTTAAAAGCTTGGCCAATAACTATATAAGGATATTCAAATCAAGACAGTACCTGGTTTTTCTGCTTTTCCATGATTTCAACCTGCATGAAACATATAGTCATTGATCACTACATCAAAGAAATATAAAATCCCAAAAATTTATAATGTTATAGGCAAGATGCTGGACACACTTGTTTCTTCTGTAACTCTTCATTCAGCTCTTTGAATTGCGTGATTTCTGCTTCTAACTCCAGTGTATAAGCCTGTTAGGTAACAAAGTGCAATAAGTAAATAACCACTGCCACAGTTTTAAGGGTTCTTAAATCTCCAAAACTTAAACAAAACAACCTGCATGAAACATATAGTCATTGATCACTACATCAAAGAAATATAAAATCCCAAAAATTTATAATGTTATAGGCAAGATGCTGGACACACTTGTTTCTTCTGTAACTCTTCATTCAGCTCTTTGAATTGCGTGATTTCTGCTTCTAACTCCAGTGTATAAGCCTGTTAGGTAACAAAGTGCAATAAGTAAATAACCACTGCCACAGTTTTAAGGGTTCTTAAATCTCCAAAACTTAAACAAACACTGACTTGCTTGCGAGCGCGGGATCTTGCAGCTGATTCCCTATTCTTTATCATCATTTTTTGCCTTCTCTCAATCACCTTCTCCAGAACTGCACCTGTTTTCCTTGCTCGACCAAACATGTAAGGAACAGGTGGCAAAGATGATAATCATCTCTAAGAACCTGGTCAATTCACAGGTTAGATATCAAGTACAATAAAACTATGACCTTGTATGTGAATATGAAAAGGGATTGTGGATTTTGTTAAACCTTATAAGCTGTAGCTATTTCTCTATTGTCGACAATTTTATCAGGATGCCATTGTAAAGCAAGCTTCTTGTAGGCTCGTTTGATTATGCCATTGTAAAGCAAGCTTCTTGTAGGCTCGTTTGATTTCATCAGAGATAGAGAGGCGGTTTTTGAAACTCCAAGAATCATATACCAATCTTTTCGTTTGCTCATCTTCAGTGCTTTCTCTACTCTACCATGTGCTTCATGAATTTCCATGTCCTAATACAATTAGATGTGTCTTTAGTTGAGTCAAGGTTCTCTAATGTTATAGGCAAGAAGCTGGACACACTTGTTTCTTCTGTAACTCTTCATTCAACTCTTTCAGTTGCGCGATTTCTGCTTCCAACTCCAGTGTATAAGCCTGTTAGGCAACAAAGTGCAATAAGTAAATAACCATTGCGACGGTTTCAAGGGTTCTTAAATCTCCAAAACTTAAACAAACACTCACTTGCTTGCGAGCTCGGGATCTTGCAGCTGATTCCCTATTCTTTATCATCCTTTTTTGCCTTCTCTCAATTACCTTCTCCAGAACTGCACCTGTTTTCCTTGCTCGACCAAACATGTAAGGAACAGGCGGCAAAGATGCATCCAGGGCGCTCTTTGGAGTCAGATCAGGTGACATCTGGCTTCCAGGAGATACTGCTGCAACCGTAACCCCGGTATTAAAATCAACAGCTTGCAGTAGGGTGACATCTGGCTTCCAGGAGATACTGCTGCAACCGTAACCCCGGTATTAAAATCAACAGCTTGCAGTAGATTGTTATTCATAGGATGGTCCCGAATTCGAAGAATTGAAGGCTTTACTTCCGGGAACTGCAAAAAAAAGCAAAAACAAGTCATGGTCAAATAACTAAAACATATTTGCAGATCCAAAAACCAGCTTATCTTGAAAGTTGAAGACTACAAATTAATATTAGTCGGATGATCATATAAAATGTAGTTCTTCAGGTTCTTAGTCACCTGTGTTGCAGGCTGAGAACGATTAACAGTACTGGAAAACGTGATATTGGTCTGTTTGGGAAAAGGTCTCTCCTGCTTCTGTATCAGTTGTTGCGGCTGCTGCATCGGTAGTGGCTGAGTTTGAGTTGTCAGCAGATCCGTTCTCACTGCTGCTCCATTTCCAGCAAAATCATGAGTCTGGTTAGCACCCATCCCATTACGAGCTGTCCCAAGACTTGCATTACCGCCAAATCCATAAAAATTGCCATTGAAGTTATTTACAGTCTCTACCGGTTGAGGTTCTTCCCTAACCACACCGGCCCTAAGCAAAAACTCCTCCAATGTCATCTCTCCCAGAGTCTGTTGCCTCTGCGGAATCCCAGCTGTCCCACCATTACCAGCACTATTTCCAAAGTCATCATCCTTCATCAGCTCCTTCCAGACATCATCAACAGTTTTCTGACTAATAGTACGAGGCAAAGTAAGTGATCCTTGTCTCTGCAAACTCCCACCAGTGAAAAACCCACCACCACTTTCTCCTCCCATACCAACAGATGCACCACCATTGTTGTTAATAACAGTGTTTCCAGTATTACCATTGTTGATGTTGTTGAAACTGGTGTTATTTCCCATCCTAATAGTACGAGGCAAAGTAAGTGATCCTTGTCTCTGCAAACTCCCACCAGTGAAAAACCCACCACCACTTTCTCCTCCCATACCAACAGATGCACCACCATTGTTGTTAATAACAGTGTTTCCAGTATTACCATTGTTGATGTTGTTGAAACTGGTGTTATTTCCCATCATTGATTGGCTTTCCTCAGCAGTCCATATGTTCTTCAAGAGCTCATCCATGTTCATAGACCCAAAATCCTTCCCAATTCCACCACCCCATGAGTTCTGAAACTCATCAAAGGTTAAGGAGAACACCGAATTCTGTCTCGTCAATGGAAAACTACTCCCCATCATCGGCTGTTTCTGGTTAATTGGAGCTTCATCATTCATACCATCAACAAAGTTCTTGAAGTTAGTTCGAGACCCCATCATCTTCTTCTCAAATCAAGCATCAGGATTTTCCACAGCCTGCACAGGTTATGGTTATTAAATCATACATCAGCAAAATTGATGAAATCGTCAGAAAAAGAATCTAACAGTCTGATCTCAAAAAAATAGGAAATAGTAGTAACATCCAAAAATTGAAAAGAGATCCACGAGATATATTACCGTGAAACAAGATCGGATTTCTATCAAATTGAATTCGCTAGTTAGATCCGTTTTTTACAATTTGAATAAACCCTAGAAATGATTTCAAATAGCGAAGAAAATAAGAACAATCGAAGAGAAATAAGGAGAAGAATGAAGTAACAGAGCAAACAGTGAGAAGGATACAGAATCTCTAAAACACCCAATCATATGCCGCAGCTTCATCATTCATACCACTACCAGAGTTCTTGAAGTTAGTTCGGGACCCCATCATCTTCTTCTCAAATCAAGCTTCTGGATTTTGCACAGCCTGCACAGGTTATGGTTATTAAATCATACATCAGCAAAATTGATGAATTCGTCAGAAAATGAATCTAAGTATCAGTCTGATCTCAAAAAAAAGGGAAACAGTAGTAACATCCAAAAATTCAAAAGAGATCCAGGAGCTATTACCGTGAAACAAGATCGGATTTCTATCAAATTGAATTCGCTAGTTAGATCCGTTTTTCACAATTTGCATAAACCCTAAAAATGATTTCAAATAGCGAAGAAAATAAGAACAATCTAAGAGAAATAAGGAGAAGGAAGTAACAGAGCAAACAGTGAGAAGGATAAGAATCTCCGAAACAACCAATCATATGCTTATATTCGGCGGGAAAATTCATGATATTCGTGGAATCAATGAATCTGAACAAGAAACCAATCAGTGAGAGACAACAAAATCGATTCAAAAGGATAAGAATCTCCGAAACAACCAATCATATGCTTATATTCGGCGGGAAAATTCATGATATTCGTGGAATCAATGAATCTGAACAAGAAACCAATCAGTGAGAGACAACAAAATCGATTCAACAGAAAGAAAAATCAATCAAACAAGGAATTTTATTTAAAAATAAAAATTAAGCAGCTCAGTCACACAAAAGTAACCCAAAAAAAAAAAGGAAATTTTAATTTTTCCTAACCTTCAAATTGTTTTTTCTTTGTAAATGGAAAATCAATAATTCCATTTTAAGAAAGAAAAAAATACCTGAAAGGGGTAGAGTGGGAGAGAGAGGTCGACAAGTGTCGATGGCGTGACACTCGTCGTGATATAAAGGTGGGTACTTTTGTTTGGATGCGAGTATTATTATATTCTCGATAAGGTTAGTAAATAGCCAATGTCTTGAATTTGACGTCAGATCGTGCGTGAGCCGTATCGATTGGGTAACGTGGTCCAATCACAAACGCTGCTTTTTCTCAAATCATTGTCGACACATTTT
>CM071717.1:57285127-57301449 GCA_036630335.1 Physaria fendleri | reverse complement strand
ATTGCCAAGCTCGACATTTTCAATATTTTCCACGCAATGTGTGACAACTCTTTCTTATTCGGTTCTCGTCAGTGCAAATGGATACACTGGATCATTTCTTTCGCGACGAGATTACTCGAGGCACAATCTCAACATATCATGTTTTTTCTACAGACTCAGTTAGTCGATATTTTCACAAAGGTGCCAAAGAACATTTGGCCTTCATTGCCAAGTTCGGCATTTTCAATATTTTCCATGCTAAAATTAAGGGAGAATGTTAGTGGACCAATTTCGTAGAAGGTCGTGACTTGATATCTTTTTAGTCTTTTTCATGTATTAATTTTTTTCTATTGCTTTATAAGCTAAAAATCGAATCTCTATAATTGAATAATTTTTTTTCTCATAATAATAAAATCGATTTATTATTATTCATCTTCATTTTTTATCGTTTTTTTTCTAAGTTATTTAAGAATTTATAGAAAGTAAAAGTGAAATAATATTGAAATTATTAAATACAAAGATTTTTTTAAACTCATAAATATTCTTTTATTAAATATGATCCAAAAGTAAGATAGAACTTAAAATAGATGGAAGATAATCATATACATTATAATATACATCGCTTGTCTTAGCTAAATGGGCGAGAACATCTGCAACACGATTATTTTCACGTTTTGTCCATACAAAAGTTATTTCTTCGAATCTTTCCCTCCATTGACGAATATCTCGAATCCAATTGTACATACCAAAATACATATATAATTGTTACTTATCCTAACGTAAATTTTATTTTATTTTATTAATATATTTATCTATACATAATTAAGATCACCTATATTGTTAGGGATGGGTCTGTGTTGGACTTTAATAGCCCAAAAACAGAATACAAATCAAGCCGCCCCTATGTGTCCACAAAATTGCATGAGAGCTACGTGTACACAGACTCTTCATAACATACCCTTTTTTAAGGTCTTACAAAATTCAATCTAACCAAAAAAAAAAAAGGTTCTCGTGATTGTCCTTACGATCAATTTTCATAATATGGTTTAAACGCAAGCCCGTTCCGTAGCATAAGTCACATAAGTGGTCACTTAGGATCCCCAATTTTTTTAGGTTTTTTGGGGGTCCAAATTTTTTGTTTCTAAGTATTATACATTATTCTAAAAGAGATGTAGTAAAAGAGTTTGTACCCTCTTGGTTATGTCATTTAGTTTTCTACCAATGAATCAAGATTCGAATCCCGACAACAATATTATTATTTTTTTATTTTTTTACATTAAAGGGCCCCTTATTTTATAAATATTAAATATAGATTCTAAAATCATTATAGTAAAAAAGGTTATAGTTTATTGGTTATACCATGTACTTTTTTATTAACGAACCAAGGTTTAAGTCCCAAAGCAATTTTTTTTGTATGCATTTAGGGTCTCTGTTTTTGTTATACCGCTTAGGGCCCCTCATTCGTTGGAACGGTCCTGTTTAAACATGTGATTCAGTTGTGATCTTTTAACTTGAGGCTCAACAGTAACACATTCGGGGTTTAGATCCTAACTTAGTGTGTCATATTATGATGATATGAATCAATGATTGTCTCAACTTGTTAAACTTGGTGTTTGGTACTCTTTGCAACGTGGTTTTCGAACTAACACTCTTTAAACGTTCATGATATGTAAGATTTTTGTTGACTTTTTTGAAAATATTTGTAAGTGGCTTTTGGGACTTTTTCAGGTACAATTTCTTATTTGTTTACTTCGTTTAGCATACGGTACGAAGATCGGTCTTGGATTGATTTCATTTTCTGGAGCGTTTTATGTGGAAATGGTTAATTTGATTCATCGCTGTAACTACGAATCTGGAGGACTGGGATTATCCCTTTTTAGGGTTTCGTTTTTTGAATTGGAGCTTTCATATTTGAGTTAAAAAAACTGTCTTTTTGTTATGATTGAATCAAAAAATGTGCAATTCATTGTCGTTATAAAAATATGATCTTGTAATTTGCTTGTCTTAAATTGTCAGAATTTCAGAAATATGCTTGTCTATTTTCCAGTTAGTAGTACGGTATGTCTCTGAAGATTTCTGTTTTTGGTTTTAGTATCTGTTACTACATTCACATCTTCCGACAAAATTCTGACAGAATGTTGCAAGACTTGACTGTTTTTTTTCCGAATGCAGTAAATCCCATAAAAAGTTTATTAATTTAAGCAAGATTGATAGTTTCTGAGTCCTTTTGAAACGTTGAGGATTCAAAGGTTCTACTACTAAGTTACTTAACTCCTAAAGTCATGATTTTGCAAATGCTTCGTTGATTTGTTTAAGAATCAAGTCCTTCTACATGATGTTAAGTGTCTTTAGCAGTTCACTGATATATTGAAATGATAAATTTGAAATATAATGAATATTTCAGAACTGATGATTTACTCTCTCAAGTTTCAGATATAACCTTCTTGGAGTACTTAATAGAAACATAATACTAGCTGCAGCTAAATAAAAGCCTGACCTTTCAAAAGTAAACTGGTATGTGTTCGCGACATCGTTTTTGTCTTCACCAACTCTCATCAATATAATGTTCACTCAATTTTTGTTTTTGTTGCTTATTTTTTGTTTGGCTTTAGGTTTTCTCAAGAACTTTATAGTTTATCACTGCTTTCTGTCCTGGGGAGTCGTTGTGTTTTGGTTGGGGTATAAATAAATCCAATGCAGCCGCGAAGCACTTTTGATTCATCTACGGGAATGAATTACACAGATGGAGAACCCATTTGCAGTACCAATGCAGATACTACACATAGTATGCTGGATCCAGTTGATCTTGTAATTTGCTTGTCTTAAATTGTGAGAATTTCAGAAATATGCTTGTCTATTTTCCAGTTATTAGTACGGTATGTGTGTGAAGATTTCTGTTTTTGGTTTTAGTATCTGTTACTACATTCACATCTTCCGACAAAATTCTGACAGAATGTTGTAAGACTTAACTGTTTTTTTTTCCGAATGCAGTAAATCCCATAATTTTTTTATTAATCCCATAACATTGATAGTTTCTTAGTTCTTTTGTAACGTTGAGGATTCAAAGGTTCTACTACTGAGTTACTTAACTCCTAAAGTCATGATTTTGCAAATGCTTTGTTGATTTGTTTAAGAATCAAGTCCTTCTACATGATTTTAAGTGTGTTTAGCAGTTCACTGATATATTGAAATGATAAATTTGAAATATAATGAATATTTCAGAACTGATGATTTACTCTCTCAAGTTTCAGATATAACCCTCTTGGAGTACTAAATGGAAACATAATACTAGCTGCAGCTAAATAAAAGCCTGACCTTTCAAAAGTAAACTGGTATGTGTTCGCGACATGTTTTTGTCTTCACCAAACTCTCATCAATATAATGTTCACCCAATGTTTGTTTTTGTTGCTTATTTTTTGTTTGGCTTTAGGTTTTCTCAAGAACTTTATAGTTTATCACTGCTTTCTGTCCTGGAGAGTCGTTGTGTTTTGGTTGGGGTATAAATAAATCCAATGCAGCCGCGAAGCACTTTTGATTCATCTACTGGAATGCATTACACAGATGGAGAACCCATTTGCAGTACCAATGCAGATACTACACATAGTATGCTGGATCCAGTGAAGGAGCTCCTAGCCATTCATTTCCTAGTGAAAGTCATGGTTCCTTTTTTCAAACTGAGAATAGGGCTTTGAATGAGGGTCTCACCCAGCACGATGCTTCAATAAGTTTGTCTATGCCCTCGCATAATTCTCCACATGTTACTAATCTGTCTGGTCTGCCAGAACCAAGATTCGGAGTGGGTCGTGCTAGGGCAGTTGACCAAGATTCGGAGTGGGTCGTGCTAGGGCAGTTGCAGCAAGTGCTTTTACTTCTACAAGAAGCTCTGAAACCTCATCTAGACCTGGCAGGCGGTTAAATCCCGAGCAGCCGCAGGAGCCAGTAACATTCAGCTTCTCACAGTCTGGTAGTTCTGTGCGTCAACAACAGCAGTTTCCAGCAACTCCTTTTGTTGACCCTCTAGATGCAAGAGCAATACCACATACAGGTAGCTCAAGCACTGGTGATGGTCAGCCAAATATGATCCACCTTCCTGCATTGACCAGAAACATACACCAATTTGCTTGGAATGCTTCTCCAAGTTCGAGAACAAACAATATACCTGATGAGGCATTTGGACCACCGTGGATCCAGCCAAGAATAAACATAGAGCAGCCAGTCTTTACTACCCCTGCAACTGAAACAAGAAATCCGGTGCAGGATCAATCGCCTTGGAATTTAGCTCGTGGAAACCCCAGTACAGCTGGAGATTCTCCCTTTGTACCTCGAGCAGGATCGAGTTCAGGGATCCATGGTTTGCAGCCGAATCCCACATGGGTTAGTCCTCATGTTCAGCAAAGGATATCAGAAGTGTCTCCGTGGTCTTTATTTCCTAGTATTGAATCTGAATCTGCTACCCATGCTGCTCCTCTTCCATTACTACCCACTTGGCCTCTTGTTTCTTCAAACGAAGCTGCAGCGCCATCTGGGTCTAGTACTACCCACTTGGCCTCTTGTTTCTTCAAACGAAGCTGCAGCGCCATCTGGGTCTAGTAGTCGTAGTCATCGCCCTCGACAAAGAAGATCAGGATTGTTACTGGAAAGGCATCATGAGCATCAGTATCTGCGTAACTTTGGAAGAAACTTAGCTGCTGATAATGATGGAAGGAGCCGAATGATTTCGGAGGTCTGTACATTTTTCAAACTAAAATTCAGTGCAGAACCTGTTTTTGTCTTATGGAAAGTGAGTTATTTGTTGGCTGATATTCAGTAATGTCAGTTGGTACTCTCTTATTTATTAACAGATACGGCAAGTGTTGAGTGCCATGCGAAGAGGGGAGAATTTACGGTTTGAGGTAAGATTTTTGTCTCAAAACTGATCTCAGTCAATCCTTTCTAGTTCCAGTTAATCACATTGCACTTTTTGTTTTCAAGTGTTAGTTTTAGATCTTCTATGCTGTGATACGTGGACTCTGTGACTTCTAAATTGTGTACTATCTTTGTATCTGTAGTGTAGTTACTGTTGCTACTGGTTTCACAGGGGAAGAAGCAATTCTCTGGCTTTTGATTTCTGTATAAACGAAATGCATTGCAAGTTCTATCATGCTTGGCGTTTCATTTTTAGATTATGATTTTCATTTGGTTATGTGATAGGACTATATGGTATTTGATCCACTGATCTTCCATAGTATGGCTGAGATGCATGATAGGCATCGGGATATGCGCCTTGACGTTGACAACATGTCATATGAGGTGAGTGTTCTTTTTTTTTTCATTTTTGTTTATCCATTTTTACAGTCTTTGCCAACAACGTTTTGTTTGGGAATGTAGGAGCTATTGGCACTTGGGGAACGCATAGGAGATGTGAGCACAGGGCTAAGCGAAGAGGTGATTCTAAAAGTAATGAAACAGCACAAACATACATGGAGATGTGAGCACAGGGCTAAGCGAAGAGGTGATTCTAAAAGTAATGAAACAGCACAAACATACATTGTCTGCTACTGAATCCCACCAGGACATGGAGCCTTGCTGTGTCTGTCAGGTATATGACCAGAAATGACTCTTATACTGTGGATATGACAAACCAAAACTCTTATCTGCCTGTCTGATTTGACTGTCTATCGCGTTTTCTTTTGACATAGCACTAACTGTTCATGTGGATTAGATTAATCTTTATCTTTCCCATATTTGAGCTGATGAGTGAACCTTGATGTCCTTTTTGACAGGAAGAGTATGTGGAAGGTGATGAACTTGGAACTCTGGGATGTGGTCATGAATTCCACACTGCCTGCGTCAAGCAATGGCTCATGCTGAAGAATCTCTGCCCAATTTGTAAAACTGTGGCTTTATCTACATGAAAGCATGTGTCCAATTGTGGTCATTGATATAAAAGAAAGAAAAGGAGAATGCAAAACTCGGTGGTACCTAGAGAGAATTCAAAGCAAGCAAAAGGCATGTGATGAATGATCCCTATGTGGTGGAATTTACATAAGAGAAGAGAATAATAACTGTCGTTTTTACTCAAAATTTTCAGAATTTATTGGATGATGAATTTAGACATTGGGAATCTCAGACATTGTTTGTGTCATTTCTGCTCTTAGCGTTTGGTACACTTTCGAGAAGTAAATGATTATACTAAAACAAAACGCAATCGACCCCACAATCGTCTGATCAAAAGTCTGACGCCTTATCCGTTGGGCCACGAGCGCTTTTGTGATCTCGGAGCTTTATAGAATTTGTCCTAATTAATAAGCTTTGATCTTCGAACAAGCTCTCAACGATAAAGGAACAGCCGAGAGCCCATGATAGAACTTGGTTTCTCGTGAATTACAATCTTAAAAGTTGATGATATCAAAGTTGTGACATTTATGTAACTTATTTTTGAAAATGGATCAAAGCTGTTTACATTCTAAAGACACCAAATCGAGTATTTTCCAAAGGACGGTTTGAAGTAGCAGAGAGACAAAGTCCCAAAACCTTTCTGGTATCAGAAGGATCAATCACTCCATCATCCCAAAGCCTTGCTGTGGAATAGTAAGGATTTGCCTCTCTCTCGTACGCATCCACTGTTTTCTTCTTGAATGCTTTTTCCTCTTCCTCAGTCCACTGCATCACACAAAGAAACACAGATTCATGTCTCTCTCTCTCTCTCTCAACATCAATGTTAAAAGAAAAACAGAGTGGTTTAGAGAATGTTTCATTCAGTACCTTGATTCCTTGTCTCTTCTTAGTAGCCCTTTCTATTTGAGTTAAAACACCCGCAGCCTGCAAAAGTTTTCAATGTCCCATCATTGCTTCAAACAAAAGCATAACATTTTTATGAAATTTTGGTTCATTCAGTATAAATGTGTTGACATTTACAGTACTATTATCAAAACTCATGGGATTATAAACCCTTTTCCGATTCAGTTTGGCTTCGGTTTGAACAGTTTGGTTCGGTATCATTTACCTGTGCGCCACCCATGATACCGATTCTGGCATTCGGCCAAATGAACATGAAATCTGGACTGTATGCACGGCCACACATCGCATAGTTTCCAGCACCAAAGCTTGCACCGGTTATAACTGTAATCTTTGGTACCTGAATGTAGAGCCGAGATTAAATTCCCGTATATGCTTATCAAATCTCTCAGACCGTCAGACAGAAACTTTACAAGAATTAAACATACCTTAGCACAAGATACTGCCATCACCATTTTCGCTCCAGCTTTTGCAATGCCATTGGCTTCAGCTCTTGAACCCACCTATAAGCGAAAAAAAGAGCACGTAAGATAAATACAGAAGCACTTTTGTTAGAACACAACAGAAACACTTCAATTACCATAAAGCCTGTGATGTTTTGGAGGAAAACAAGGGGAATTTTACGTTGAGAACATAATTCAATGAAGTGAGCTCCTTTTAGTGCAGATTCATTGAACAGTATGCCATTGTTCCCGATGATTCCAACCGACTGACCATAAATTCTAGCAAACCCCGTCACAAGCGTCTGACAAAATAAGATCCAGATAAGAAATTTACGAAAGGTAATGTCTTGGTTAAAAAGATGAGTCTAATAGCATTCTCTCACAGTGCCATATTCTTTCTTGAACTCGTCAAATTCACTTCCATCAACTATCCGAGCAATAATAGACCGGACATCAAATTGCTGCTTGTGATCTACTGGAGCAATGGAGCGAAGCTCATTTATGTCATAAAGTGGTTCCTTGTATTCCAGATTATTGCTTCCAAATGTTCCTTCATTCTCTTGTTTTGCAGCCATGTGCAAATTCTTGACAATGTTTCTTCCAATAGCGAGTCCATGTAGCTCGTCTGCAAGACTAGAGTAACTTCTTAAGGTCTAAACTCTAAAACATGATTGTGTTTTAATATCAAATTGCAGAAAGAGATGAATTTACCTTGAGCAAAATAATCTGACACACCGGACACAGTGCAGTGAACCGTGGCACCTCCTAAATCCTCAGCTGAAACTTCCTCTCCTGTAGCAGCCTTTTCAAAAGCTTTTTCAATTAGCTTTACATTCTCAAGAAACTAATTAAGACAAGTACCAGGGAGAAACTAATTTGAGAAAACTAACTTTGACAAGTGGAGGTCCTGCCAAAAATATGGTACCATTTCCTTTCACCATTACACTTTCATCAGCCATGGCAGGTATATAGGCACCACCAGCAGTGCATGAGCCTAAAACAATGGCGATCTGTGGAATTCCATCAGATGACATAAGTGATTCATTGTAGAAAATCCTGCCGAAATTCTCCTTGTCAGGGAAAACCTCAGCCTGTTTTGGAAGGTAAGCACCACCACTATCAACAAGATATATGCAGGGGAGTCTGCACCGAGCAGCAATTTCTTGTGCCCTGAGATGTTTCTTGATAGTTATGGGATAATAAGTCCCTCCTTTTACTGTAGGATCATTTGCCATAAACATACAAAGACGGCCATGGATTGGTCCTATCCCTGTGATTATGCCTCCGGAAGGTAAAGGCTCCTCATATAGTTCATGTCCTGCAAGCTTCAAGCATATTCATATCCGGTAAGCAGAGAAAATCAAATCAATACCAATTCTCCAATCATGGGCCATATAGAGTGAATAAACACGAAAGCTAAGTCTTTTTCCAGAAATGGACCAGCGCAAAAGAATCAATCAAACTCAAGATTACAGCAACACTCTCATGTTATAATATTCACTGATGAAGCATTAATTAGCAATAAACTCAAGATTGCAAATGTGAATTGAATCCAAAACAAGAAACAAAATTGAAATGAACAGAACAAAACCTGAGAGAGCTCCAAAAAGGAAGAGAATCCAAAACAAGAAACAAAATTGAAATGAACAGAACAAAACCTGAGAGAGCTCCAAAAAGGAAGAACCAGGATCAAGAAGCCGATCAATCCTTTCTCTAGGCAAAAGCTTGTTTCTGCTTCTGTTCCTCTCTACCGCCTTCTCTCCACCTCCGGCCAATACCTAGAAACTCCACCGAGAAACACTTCGATCATTCATCTGCAAATCAGGACATCAAAATCGATAAATGAGCTGGTTTTACCTTTTTGATGTGGGATCGAAGCTCAGATAAGATCCCTTCCATGGCGATCGAGTTGCTAGATACCGCCTTCTCTCCACCTCCGGCCAATACCTAGAAACTCCACCGAGAAACACTTCGATCATTCATCTGCAAATCAGGACATCAAAATCGATAAATGAGCTGGTTTTACCTTTTTGATGTGGGATCGAAGCTCAGATAAGATCCCTTCCATGGCGATCGAGTTGCTAGAAAAAGCCTCCGAATTTTTGTCGACTCCGTCCGGAAGAACGCCCACGCAGAAACCCTTTTGTAATCCCCGGAAAGTCCCTTGTTGCATCCGCCATTGTTGAATACTAGTAAGCTCTTCCGAAGCTGAAACTACCCTTCTACCTAAAATCCTTAACATTTTTCGTCTTCTTCTTGCTGGCTCTCAAAGCCCGATTTCACTTGCGCATTTATAAACGTTGTTGACTGCTTGATTATCTGTAATTCATATCCCAAAATACAAATCCCCACCAAAAACAAAAGAGGAGATAAGATAAAAACCAAAAAAAAAAAAAAAAATCTATTTTTAAATCATTTTAAGTCTCATTTCTTAAGATGAGAGTCGTGTGTAAGAGTCTCACCAGTGAAAATCACAGTTTTGGGAAAAATTGAATATTTGGTCCAGTTTTAGGAATTTGGCAACGATACGACGACGTTCAAGTCTCGGCGTCTTTACTTTCTTCTCTTCGAAGAGTGCAGAGAATTATAGGATAAGATGGGCGTTTTTGTTTTCCTCTCTCTATCCCTCTAACCGTTGGAATTTCAGGCTGGTGCATTTGCAATCTTCAATGGGGTCCTTAGGATTTTCGATTTCCATTATAGCTACTCTTAGTCCAAGTTTGATGGAGTCGAATTCGATTTCCATTATAGCTACTCTTAGTCCAAGTTTGATGGAGTCGAAGCGTATCTCTTCGATTGGGTTTGTCTCGACGATTGTTGCTCCGAGTTTGCCTTCAGTGTCTGTGGTTTCTTCTTCACCAGGGATGAAAAGAAGGGCACAAAGTTTAGGACTCAGATCCTCGATGTCACCAAGTATGGAGATACAGTCAGATTCCGATGTTGGTGTCATGTCTTCTGTAACAACTAAAAAGGTCTCCTTTTCTTGTACTTAGACTTTCTTAGAGTTAGTCCCCAGCTTATTTGTATATAGAGAGATTGGATATAAATTAGAAATCATCCAGGTACTTGTTCCAATTGCATATGGTTCGGAGGACATTGAAGCTGTTGTGTTAGTTGATGTTTTACGGCGAGCTGGTGCTGCGGTTACTGTTGCTTCTGTGGAGCCAAAGCTAGAGGTTGAAGCATCCTCAGGGACCAAATTCCTTGCCGATGTCTTAATCTCTAAATGTGCTGATCAAGACTATCTCAGGGACCAAATTCCTTGCCGATGTCTTAATCTCTAAATGTGCTGATCAAGACTATGATCTCGTGGTTTTACCGGTAAGTTCTGTTTTGGCTGATTCATAAACAATAGCGGTTCTTTGCGCTCTAGTTTAATGGTTTTGTATCTTTGTTTTGGGCTGATATGAAAATGCAAATTTTGAAGGGAGGCATGCCTGGTGCTGTTAGGTTAAGAGATTGTGAAATTCTTGAGAAGATCATGAAGAGACAAGCTGAAGAAAAGCGGTTATATGGGGCTATATCCATGGCTCCAGCTATTACTCTTCTTCCATGGGGACTTTTGACAAGAAAGAAGGTATGAATCAAAAGGCTTACATTTGTATGTAAGCTAGTAAGTAGTAACTAATCTTTCATCTTCAGGTTTTGATTTCTAAACTTGGTGTAGCTCCATTGTGCAAGATAACAGGACATCCTGCTTTTTTCGGGAAGCTTCCTACATTCTGGGCTGTGAAGACAAACATTCAGATTTCTGGGGAGCTTACAACTAGCCGTGGACCTGGTACTTCTTTTCAGTTTGCTCTTTCCTTAGCGGAGCAGCTTTTTGGAGAATCAATAGCCAAATCGGTGAAAGAGTTACTGGTCTCTATCCTATTCACTATTCGTCTTTGGTACACTATTTTCTTTATCCAGCTCGATCTGATAATGTCTTCTTTACCAATCAATAGCTTCTGCACGATGGTTACCAAAATCCTAAGAACGAAGAATTCAATATTATTGACTGGTCCCTAGACCATATACCTCGACTGGTCCCTAGACCATATACCTCGTGTAAGTCACATGAAGCTATGACCACATACCTCGTGTAAGTCTCATCGAACTTGTTTTTAATGATGCAACTAAATCCAGGTTCTTATCCCAGTAGCAAACGGTTCTGAAGAGATCGAAGTAGTTACTATTACAGATGTTCTTAGAAGAGCCAAAGTAGATGTCACAGTTGCATCAGTTGAAAGATCTTTTCGGATTACAGCATCTCAAGGAACCAAAATTATCACTGACAAATTGATTGGTGAAGCTGCTGAATCATCATATGATTTAATCATTCTTCCGGTAAGACTTTGTTCTAGCCTGCATGCCTCTGAGCTAAACCTATATCCTTGGACTAGTTCACAACTTCTTAGATAAATCTTGTTATATACATTTTCCCATCTATGCCATATCATATCCTTGGACTAGTTCACAACTTCTTAGATAAATCTTGTTATATACATTTTCCCATCTATGCCATATCAAATTAAAGTACTCAGCAAAAGATGAACTACAACTTTTCATTTTTCTATAGCGCGTAATCTTGATTTATTTTCTATGGTGGAAATTCCCCAGGGAGGCCATACAGGCTCAGAACGTCTGCAGAAGTCCAAAATCCTCAAGAAACTTCTCAGGGAACAACATGAATCGGGGCAAATATTTGGTGCTACTAGCACATCATCTACCATCCTGCATAAACATGGTTTACTCAAGGTAAAATGAAGATTTTACTTTTCTTTGTTTTGTTGTACACATGGACAAACCGAATTCATGGTTTGAATCCTACTACAGGAGAAGAGAACAACTGTGTACCCTTCAGACACAGACGGGTCTTCTAATCATCTAATGACCCAAGGGGCAGAAGTTGTTATAGATGGTAATGTGATTACAAGTTTGGGGCTTGCAACTGTTACCAAATTCTCCCTGGCTATTGTTAGCAAGCTGTTTGGACATGCTAGAGCGAGGAGCGTTTCAGAAGGGCAATCATTCTTCCGGTAAGACTTTCTTCTAACCTGCATGCCTCTGATCTAAACTTTATCATTCGTCTAGTCCACAACTTCTTAGATAAATCTTGGTACTATACAACTTCCAATCTATGCCATATCAAATTAAAGTGCTCAGGAAAAGTTTAGAAGAACTACAACTTTTGGTTGTTTAATAGTAAGTAATCTTGATTTATTTTCTATGGTGGAAATTCCCTAGGGAGGCCATACAGGCTCAGAACGTATGCAGAAGTCGAAAATCCTCAAGAAACTTCTCAGGGAACAACATGAATCGGGGAGAATATTTGGTGCTACTAACACATCATCTACCATTCTGCATAAACATGGTTTACTAGAGGTAAAATGAAGACTTTACTTTTATCTGTTTTGTTGTAGACATGGACAAACTCAATTCACGGTTTGAATCCTATTACAGGAGAAGAGAACAACAGTGTACCCTTCAGACACAGACGGATCTTCTAATCATCTAATGATCGAAGGAGCAGAAGTTGTTATAGATGGAAACGTGATTACTAGTTTGGGGCTTGCAACTGTTACCAAATTCTCCCTGGCTATTGTTGGGAAGCTGTTTGGACATGGTAGAGCGAGGAGCGTTTCAGAAGGGCTTGTGCATGAAATCATTCTTCCGGTAAGACTTTCTTCTAACCTGCATGCCTCTGATCTAAACTTTATCATTCGTCTAGTCCACAACTTCTTAGATAAATCTTGGTACTATACAACTTCCAATCTATGCCATATCAAATTAAAGTGCTCAGGAAAAGTTTAGAAGAACTACAACTTTTGGTTGTTTAATAGTAAGTAATCTTGATTTATTTTCTATGGTGGAAATTCCCTAGGGAGGCCATACAGGCTCAGAACGTATGCAGAAGTCGAAAATCCTCAAGAAACTTCTCAGGGAACAACATGAATCGGGGAGAATATTTGGTGCTACTAACACATCATCTACCATTCTGCATAAACATGGTTTACTAGAGGTAAAATGAAGACTTTACTTTTATCTGTTTTGTTGTAGACATGGACAAACTCAATTCACGGTTTGAATCCTATTACAGGAGAAGAGAACAACAGTGTACCCTTCAGACACAGACGGATCTTCTAATCATCTAATGATCGAAGGAGCAGAAGTTGTTATAGATGGAAACGTGATTACTAGTTTGGGGCTTGCAACTGTTACCAAATTCTCCCTGGCTATTGTTGGGAAGCTGTTTGGACATGGTAGAGCGAGGAGCGTTTCAGAAGGGCTTGTGCATGATAGAGCGAGGAGCGTTTCAGAAGGGCTTGTGCATGAGTATCCAAGGCACTAACACCATTTTGAAGGCATCTTGTTCAAGAAACACATTTAGAAGATCTCATTGGTGATCTTAAACCGAAGTCTTGTGTTCTGAAGGTATCAAACCATCTCAACTCTGGAGGCTTTTCACCGGTATCATCTGTTCAACTTCTAGGCAATCTTACTCCGAAACTTGATGATATCTACAAGAATTTTGTCACCTAAGTTTAGTGTATCTGCATCTTATTTTGTATATCCAGTTTGGTATTCCAGAAGATGCTAAACTTGAGGTTTTAATCGATCTGCAGACAAGCAACATAAAATACACCATAATTGCACTCTGGTTAAGTCACGAAAATGTTCTAGACAATGATCAAGATCCATTACATCAGGACGAATGAAATCAAAAGATGCTTCAGGAACACAAAATAAAAGAGTGTTGGATCTATCTCTGTCAAACCGGCCACATTTCATAATTTACAACCATCCATAAAAACACCTGCCTAAACTACATACAAAGCTAGCTTTCTATTTTATGTCTTGTTCTATATATTTTATGTCTTGTTCTATAGCTTCTGCGCTTTGTTGAGTTCCTTGGACGCCATTATAATCTTTACCAGGGACCTGTCAATGTCCTTCGCAAGCATTGCCTTTTGCATCCCATTATCCATGGCTGGCGCAGTGGCTCCAGAAGCTGCAAATTCATCCTCGTCAGATTAGTCTAATAATACTTTACACAGTCTGGAAAATTAATGATGTGGTGGTTATCTCACATCATTCTGTCTCTTACACTGTTCTACTAAAAAGCTTTACTATCCACAAATGTAATTCAACTTTGATTCATAGTTAAAAGCTTAGTCAATAGCTATACAAAGGATATTCAAATCAAGACAGTACCTGGTTTTTCTGCTTTTCCATGATTTCAACCTGCATGAAACATATGGTCAGTGATCACGACATCAAAGATATAAAATCCCAAAATTCTCTAATGTTATAGGCAAGAAGCTGGACACACTTGTTTCTTCTGTAACTCTTCATTCAACTCTTTTTCTCTAATGTTATAGGCAAGAAGCTGGACACACTTGTTTCTTCTGTAACTCTTCATTCAACTCTTTGAGTTGCGCAATTTCTGCTTCCAACTCCAGTGTATAAGCCTGTCAGGCAACAAAGTGAAATACGTAAATAACCACTGCCACAGTTTCAAGGGTTCTTTAATCTCCAAAACAAAAACAAACACTCACTTGCTTGCGAGCACGGGATCTTGCAGCTGATTCCCTATTCTTTATCATCCTTTTTTGCCTTCTCTCAATCACCTTCTCCAGAACTGCACCTGTTCTTTTTGCTCGACCAAACATGTAAGGAACAGGCGGCAAAGATGCATCCAGGGCGCTCTTTGGAGTCAGATCAGGTGACATCTGGCTTCCAGGAGATACTGCTGCAACCGTAACCCCGGTATTAAAATCAACAGCTTGCAGTAGGTTGTTGTTCATAGGATGGTCCCGAATTCGAAGAATTGAAGGCTTTACTTCCTGGAACTGCGAAAAGAGCAAAAACAAGTCATGGTCAAATAACTGAAACATAGTTGCATATCCCAAAAGCCAGCTTATCTTAAAAGATGAAGACTACACATTAATATTAGTCGGATGATTGTCATTCATATAAAATGTAGTCCTTCAGGTTCTTAACACATTAATATTAGTCGGATGATTGTCATTCATATAAAATGTAGTCCTTCAGGTTCTTAGTCACCTGTGTTGCAGGTTGAGAACGATCAACGGTATTGGAAAACGTGATATTGGTCTGTTTGGGAAAGGGTCTCTCCTGCTTCTGTATCAGTTGTTGCGGCTGCTGCATCGGTAGTGGCTGAGTTTGAGTTGTCAGCAGATCTGATCTCACAGCTGCTCCATTTCCAGCAAAATCACGAGTCTGGTTAGCACCAATCCCATTACGAGCTGTCCCAAGACTTGCATTACTGCCAAATCCATAAAAACTGCCATTGAAGTTATTTACAGCCTCCACGGGTTGAGGTTCTTCCCTAACCACACCGGCCCTGAGCAAAAACTCCTCCAATGTTATCTCTCCCAGCGTTTGTTGCCTCTGCGGAATTCCATTTGTCCCACCATTACCAGCACTATTTCCAAAGTCATCATCCTTCATCAGCTCCTTCCAGACATCATCAACAGTTTTCTGACTAATCGTACGAGGCAAAGTAAGTGACCCTTGTCTCTGCAAACTCCCACCAGAGAAAAACCCACCTCCACTTACTCCTCCCATGCCAACAGATAAACCACCATTGTTGTTATTAACAGTGTTTCCATTATTACCATTGTTGATGTTGTTGAAACTGGTGTTATTTCCCAAAGGATACAGAATCTCTAAAACACCCAATCATATGCTTATATTCGGCGGGAAAATTCATGATATTTATCGAATCAATGAATCTGAACAAGAAACCAATCAAAATGAGACAACAAAATCGATTCAACAGAAAGAAAAATCAATCAAACAAGGAATTTTTATTTTAAAATAAAAATTAAGCAGCTCAGTCACACAAAGTAACCCAAAAGAAAAAGGAAATTTTAATTTTTCCTAACCTTCAAATTGTTTTTTCTTTTGTAAATGGAAAATCAATAATTCCATTTTAAGAAAGAAAAAAATACCTGAAAGGGTAGAGAATGGAGACAGAGATCGACAAGTGTCCATGGCGTGACACTCGTCGTGATATAAAGGTGGGTACTTTTGTTTGGATGCGAGTATTATTATATTCTCGATAAGGTTATATAAATAGCCAATGTCTTGAATTTGACGTCAGATCGTGCGTGA
>CM071717.1:57272833-57285101 GCA_036630335.1 Physaria fendleri | reverse complement strand
ATTTTTTTTTTTTTTTTTTCCACTGACCATATTACATTACATCTACGATATCCCTAACAATTAGCCGGATTATACCTTTTTAAACACAAAATTATACAAGAAAAATTCAAGATGGTAAAATATTTGCATCAGCAAGGATTATTTTCCTTAAATTTCTTTTTTCCAACATCTACAAGGGAAATATATGGTATACTATAATTGGGAGAACATATCGTCTGTTATTGCAATTTTGTTTAAAATTTTTTTTTTTTTTTTTTTTTTTTTTTTTTGTAAAACATTTTTCTCAATGTGTAACCGTTTTTTCTCTCTAATTCGAGCAGTCACCTTCTTGCACCTGTTCTTCGTGCAGGCCAGATTTTGGCTGATTCTGGATCGGATTTGCTTATTGATCTTGTTGATCGTGTTCAATCCTTCATCTCACACCAACGTGCAACTTCAATATTATGTTATCTCATCTATCCATGGATTTTTAGATGAGATAAGTAGCCCTCGCTTAACTTCAACCATGGAGCGGTTATGCTTACAGTTACAATTCACACCAAACCTTTTTCTGAATAACTGTCTAAATAACTGCAAACGGCTTCTAACGCACAACTATAAAACCAGACAAATCTCATTTCTCCATTTTCTTTTCTCCTTCTCCATTTCACCCTCTGTTTTTCGAGACGAACTCTGTTTTCTCATGTCTGAGAATAACATCACAAACAAAATGACTCACTTGAAACTTGGTTCTGATAAACCAGCGATTACAATTTCCTCTGCTACAATCGCCGCTGCGGAAAAACGTAACCAATTCATAGTGATTGGACGTCCGGTGAATGCTCAACGCCAACACCTTCCATCTCTGATCAAATACCTTCCTCGCTCATGGAATCTAGAAGGTATGGTTCATGGAACAGTCATTCCACACCAACGCTTTCAATTCCTTCTTCCATCTGCGGAGGCCTTGGAATTTGTCCTTTCTCGTGCCCCATGGTCGTTCCAAGAACGAATGGTGGTTATTCATCGCTGGTCGCCAGGATTTGACATGGCCACTCTGGACTACTTGCCCATCTGGATCCAAATACGGGGAATACCTTTTCAACTACTGGATGAAGCGGTGATTGAAGAGATTGCTTCGAAAATTGATGAGAATTGCAAAGTCATCGAGGTTGACATGAAAGTGGACGCATCATACCATGGCAACTTTGTTCGTGTGTGTATGAACTGGTTCATTCACAGCCCCATTGTTGAAGAAAGGTCTTATCAATTCAGCCCTGGTGTTGATACAATTCTCCAAATACGCTATGAAAAACTGCGACGTTACTGCAATGGTTGTGGGTTACTTACCCATGACACTGGTGCTTGTCCCAATCGCCCGGTCAATGGCCCTCCAAATGCCCCTTCTGATGATGACCCGGATGGATCTCCAACTCACCCTCCAAATGCCCCTTCTGATGATGACCCGGATGGATCTCCAACTCACGCTCAAGACCCACGCATAGGACAACTTGCGGCCTCAGCACCTGTCACGATGCAGAACGCAACCATCACTAGACCAAATGGTGGAGAAACTGAAGATATGCCACCGGGATTCAGATCGCATTTTGGAGAAGCAGATTACCAAAACTTCCTTCATGCTCGTGGCCAGTACCTTCTTCGACAAGAAACCAATTCTCCACAACGTCAGTTGTCTCCGATTCATCATGGTGAAACAAATAATCACCACGAGATCAGTGACGATACATTGGAATATCAACAAGAAGATCTAGCCTCCACTGAATCCGATCTACAATCCGCTCTCACTACTGGTTCTATTACTCAAGACATGACCCAGAACATGTTTATCTTCCAAAAACGGGACTCAGGAACAGAGATGCAAACCATGGATGGAGACGCTGCAATGGATATTCGAGGCAAAAGGAAGTGTGATGATGTGATCATTGATGGAGGATCTTCTTCGCGATGTGTTCGGGGACGTAGTGTTGAAGACACAGCAGATGAGGAGAAAGAAGGCGAGATGGTGACTGGAGTGGAATCAGAAGATGTTGGTGTGTGTGGCTCGGTGGACCCAAATGTGTGTGGCTCGGTGGACCCAAATCCACCGGATTCGACATGAATACAACCGTTTGGAACTGTCAGGGTTTAGGCAATGACCCGACAGTTCGACGCCTTAAGGAAATACAACGGTTGTATTTCCCGGACATCATATGCCTAGCAGAGACAAAGCAAGAAGACAACTACCTCAGGGATACTACTTGCTTGCTTGGTTTCGATAATGTATATACCGTACCACCGATTGGACTCAGCGGTGGTTTAGCTATATTATGGAAAAACTCTATTTATCTAGATGTGTTATCTCATTGTACAAATCTTATTGACTGCTTTATTAAGTTAAATGGTATTGGTTTCTATTATTCATTTGTGTATGGAAATCCAAAACGCTCTCTTCGACATATCCTTTGGGAAAAATTAGAGAGATTAGCAGTCAGTAGAAATGGGAAACCTTGGATAATAGTTGGAGACTTCAATGAGATTTTGAATAATCAAGAAAAACGAGGTGGTCGATCTCGTCCAGAAAACACTTTCTCGGATTTTAGGAAAATGACAACAACTTGCAACTTAAGAGACTTAGATTCTATTGGGGATAAATTCTCATGGGCTGGACACCGACACAACCATCATGTTACGTGCTGCCTAGACAGAATAATGGTGAATCCAGAATGGCTACTTCAATTTCCAGGTTCTTTCAATAGGTATTTAGAATTTGATGAAAGTGATCATAGACCAATGGTCTTACATATAAATGCTGAAGAAGAGCAACCACGCCGACAATTTATTTACGACTCAAGACTTACAACTCATGAAGGTTTTTCGGATTCTGTACTTAGAGGTTGGCATCAGGGTACACGATTTGGGCACGGCTCTGTTTCGGTTGCAAAAAGATTAGCAAATTGCAGAACAAGGGTTGGCATCAGGGTACACGATTTGGGCACGGCTCTGTTTCGGTTGCAAAAAGATTAGCAAATTGCAGAACAAGCATAAGTAAATGGAAAAAGACGACAAGATCAAATGCACAGGAAAGGATTGTGATTTTAAAGAAACGCTTAGACACTGGAATCTCTCTTGGTACTCTACCTCTTACAGAAAAAAGATGGCTTCAAGACGAATTAAACAAAGCTCATATAGAAGAAGAACAATTCTGGAAACAAAAAAGTCGTAACAAGTGGTTACAAGAAGGAGATCGTAATACTACCTACTTCCACCTTTCTGCAAAACAAAAACGAACAAGACAGCAAATTCGAGCGCTCTCAACGGCGGATGGTATAATTCATTTTGGCTCTAAACGAATAGCTAAAGTAGCAACAAACTATTTCTCTCAGCAGTATACTTCGATCCAATACAAAATTCGGAATTAGAACATGCCTTCTCGGACTTTCCAACAAGAGTAGAAGATAACATTAATAATGACCTCATTCGACCAGTCTCCAGAGAAGAAATTACAAAAGCTGTTTTTTCCATTGGTCCTTCTCGTGCTCCAGGTCCGGATGGATTCATTAGTGCCTTCTATCAAGATCACTGGGAAAACATTAATCCTGAACTTATTCGTGAAATAACTAACTTCTTTTCAACTTCAAATGATGGTCTCCTACATAACCACACGAACCTATGCCTCATACCGAAAGTTAATACGCCAACGACCATGGCTGATTATCGCCCAATAGCTTTATGCAATGTCAGCTACCCAACGACCATGGCTGATTATCGCCCAATAGCTTTATGCAATGTCAGCTACAAGATCATCTCAAAAATCCTGGTTAATAGACTCAAAAAACATTTGAACAAGATCATCTCACCTAATCAAGCAGCATTTGTACCAGGGAGAAATATATCTGATAACACAATCATTGCACAGGAGATGTTCCACTCACTGAGATCTAGGAAACGACAAGCCAAATCTTACATGGCTGTCAAGACTGATATTACAAAGGCATATGATAGGCTAGAATGGCACTTTCTAGAGGCAACAATGAAACACATGGGATTCCATCCCAAATGGATTCACTGGATTATGACTTGTGTATCAATTGTTAGCTACTCGATTCTTCTTAACGGTAGACCCCATGGAAATATCCGTCCGACCAGAGGTATCCGACAAGGTGACCCACTTTCACCTTATCTATTCATACTATGCGCAGAAGTATTATCACACTTGATGATTCAAGCTGAAAAAAAGAATCAATTGAAGGCTATGAAATTAGGTACTCGGGGATGCCCTGTTTCACACCTGCTTTTTGCTGAAAGCTGAAAAAAAGAATCAATTGAAGGCTATGAAATTAGGTACTCGGGGATGCCCTGTTTCACACCTGCTTTTTGCTGACGACTCTTTATTCTTCACATTGGCGAACAAAAGAAATGGGGAAACACTGAAACGAATCTTTAGGCTCTATGAAAGGATTTCAGGACAATCTATAAACCTCAATAAATCGTCCCTAACATTTGGGTCTAAGGTCAAACCAAATATTAAAACACAAATGCGACATCTCATGGGCATCCACAACGAAGGTGGAGGAAAATATTTGGGTCTCCCGGAGGAATTGCAGAGGAAAAAAGCCGATACATTTAGATATATACTAGATAAGGTAAAGGCAAAAACACAAGGATGGAGTAAGAAGTTTCTTTCACCAGGTGGCAAAGAAGTATTACTTAAAGCTGTAGCATCGGCTATGCCTATTTATTGTATGAATATCTTTAAATTGCCTAAGGTTAGGTTATTGGCTTGCCACACACATAGATACAAATAATCAGCAACCACCACTCCCTGGCTCATCTGAGATAAAATCGAAAATCTGGAAAGTCAAGACAGCATCCAAAATTCGACACTTCTTATGGAAGGCGGTGACAAAGATTTTACCAACAGGAGAACTGCTCTATCATCGACATATAACTAATAACAAGATTTGCCAACGTTGTGGAGATAGTAATGAATCTACCGATCACATTCTCTTCTTATGTCCCTACGCTACGCAAGTATGGCGTGCATCTTCACTTTCCTTAGAAATATTTCAGAGGGAAGTTGCCACATTCGAAGAAAAACTTAATGCTATTCTATTCGGAAATCTTAGGGACAATGATATAATGGCACAACTACCTCTTTGGATTCTATGGCGACTTTGGAAAAGCCGAAACACTCTTTTATACCAAAGGAAAAACATCCCATGGAATAAAACATTGGATTTAGCCTGGGCAGATTCTTCTGCTTGGATAACAGCCACAAAACTCTTAAACAATAAAGATGCACAACAACACCAGCCAACATCTGCACTAAACACAGTGACAACGCAAAGTAACTGGATACCTCCACCTGAAGGATGGGTTAAGTGCAACTTTGATGGATCTTGGAAACAAGGTGAAGCAACGACAGGCGGATGGATTGTACGGGATCATAACAGGGAATTTGTTTTAGCAGGACGGTTCTGTGGACGTCCTTTAATGTCGCCATTAGAGGCGGAGTTTCAAGCACTAACAGTAGCACTGGAGAAATGTCGTGAATTCGGCCTCACTAAAATACAATTTGAGGGTGATAATAAAACACTTATAAACCTCATGACGAGTAATGCAACAAACATTGAGGTTTGCAATTGGATACGAGACTGCAAAGACATTTTACAAAATATGCAACAAGGAGATATCCAATGGACTAGAAGATGCAACAACAGTATGGCGGATCGTTTGGCAACTATGAGTTTCCATAATCAACGTTTCAGTTCAATAGTATATACATCATTACCTTCTGAATTAATTGACATTTATTGTATGGATTATTATGATTAATAGATTAATAAAGTGTTAAAAAAAATATATATTTTTTTTTTTGTTAAGATGTTTAAAATAATATATATATATATATATAGTTATAAAATTAAAAAATAATATTTAATTGCTATCAGTATTAAAATATAAGTAGTATGTTAAATTAAAAACTTTAAAAAATAAGAATTTAATCATCTCTTTTGTAAATTTAAAAAATATATATGTGTCTGGTCCATAATATTTCATACTCCCTCGGTATTTGAAAGAGTGTCATTCTAGCATTAATCACGTAGATTAATAAACAAAATAAAAATTTTATTTTACCTTTTACTTTTTGATATAATTACATTTAAGTATGTCTGAGAATATTATATATCATCATTAATAACTAAGGGCAAAAAATGATATCTTTTGTAAAAAATTGCATTGGTATCCGAGAATGACATCATTTTAAAAACAAAATTTAAATGTCAGAATAACATTTTTTCAAATACTGAGGAAATATATATTATTTGATAATCAAAAAGGTTTAGATGTTTTCACCATAATCAGTCTCATGCACATAAAAGTATATTAAAGAATGAAATATGAAAAAATTTCAAAAAAAAAGAAAAAGGAATGAAATATGAATGGGAATGAAAAAAAAAAAATAATAGTACACGATAATGTTTGAGAAAAGAATGGAAAAGAAGGTGGAGGGAGGCTACGGATGAACAGTCCAGAATCTTTTTTCACGTTTTGCTGCACCTACAAAGGATGGGCATCTGCCACATGGCAGACTCAAAGCCCTTGTAACAATTAAAATCTATTTTAAAAAATGAAGGAACATACATTATTTAATTCTCCATAATCTAAATTGTGTTGTTGGTCTTCACATCATCACATGTGATTGTGATTTTTCGATCTTTTCTTCAACTTCTTCTTCTTCTTCTTCTTTTTCTTCTTCAACTTCTTCTTCTTCTTCTTCTTTTTCTAATATTGTTTCTTCCCCATTATGGACTCTTCTTATCTTGGACTTGGTTCAATACAAGTGACCCTTCGTGTCTCCCATCTTTTCATTTCTGTTTTTAATCTTATTAGGATCGACAATTATTTTACACACGCGAATTATCATATCAGAATCAATACACACGGAAAATTATGGTGTTCAAAAATACACACATATCTAAAAATAAATACATCTAACCACACCGTTCTGAGTTAAAAACCCAATTTACATACAATTTAAGTTTTATTTTATACTAAATTGTGTGTAAATTGTGTGTAAAGTGTGTGTAAATTGAGTTTTTTTTTGGGCGGCAATTGGGTTTTAACTTAGATCGATGTGATTAGATGTACTTATTTTTAGATCTGAATGTATCGCGGCTTAAAACTTAGATTTGTGTGTATTTTTGAACACCATAATTTTCCGTGTGTATTAATTCTGATATGATAATTCGCGTGGATAAAATGACCGTCAGCCCTTATTATTACCATTTTGCTCTAAAAAACCTACTCGTTTAGGAAAGTCTTACTCTATTATACATTTTTTAAATATTGAACCCTGATTATGTTAATAAGATCCCAAGTTAATATTATAGAATTCACAGAGGAATATAATTTTAGGGGTGTTATTCCTAGTAAGTTTTGAAACATTTATCGTTGTTGTTGGATAATAAAATTTTAAATTTCTATTAAAATTTCATGTTATCGATTCATCTGATTTAATAATTTTAAAAAGTTATTAATTTTTTTATGTTATTGGATCACAAATTTTTAAATTATTGGTTTGATTATTTAAAAATTTTTATTTTTGTGAAACAATTAAAAGTTTATTTCTATTATCATATCAGAATCAATACACACGGAAAATTATGGTGTTCAAAAATACACACATATCTAAAAATAAATACATCTAACCACACCGTTCTGAGTTAAAAACCCAATTTACATACAATTTAAGTTTTATTTTATACTAAATTGTGTGTAAATTGTGTGTAAAGTGTGTGTAAATTGAGTTTTTTTTTGGGCGGCAATTGGGTTTTAACTTAGATCGATGTGATTAGATGTACTTATTTTTAGATCTGAATGTATCGCGGCTTAAAACTTAGATTTGTGTGTATTTTTGAACACCATAATTTTCCGTGTGTATTAATTCTGATATGATAATTCGCGTGGATAAAATGACCGTCAGCCCTTATTATTACCATTTTGCTCTAAAAAACCTACTCGTTTAGGAAAGTCTTACTCTATTATACATTTTTTAAATATTGAACCCTGATTATGTTAATAAGATCCCAAGTTAATATTATAGAATTCACAGAGGAATATAATTTTAGGGGTGTTATTCCTAGTAAGTTTTGAAACATTTATCGTTGTTGTTGGATAATAAAATTTTAAATTTCTATTAAAATTTCATGTTATCGATTCATCTGATTTAATAATTTTAAAAAGTTATTAATTTTTTTATGTTATTGGATCACAAATTTTTAAATTATTGGTTTGATTATTTAAAAATTTTTATTTTTGTGAAACAATTAAAAGTTTATTTCTATTTTATTTTTGTGAAACAATTAAAAGTTTATTTCTAACTACGACTGATGATCAAGATCTTCACTAACATTGAGATATTGTATCAGATAGCTCCCATTTGAATTGGGAATCCATATACTCACCATATGAAAGTTTTGAATTTGATTTCCCACCAGTCTAGGTTTGCATCATATGAATTATACCCGATTTAAACCATGAAATTGAACCATGTGAAAAAAATTCGACGACTCAACTAATATTATGACCGTTGGAAAATCAGAGACTTTAAAATCAGAGTATCTCAAAATCGATTTTTTACCAGAATCTCAAAATCTTTAAACCCCATAATATAAAAAATGAATATCATCGATTCTTCACGACAGAGAAACAATTCCTCCAATCATGAGTGCGTCTTCAGGAATTTCGATAGGATCTTCACGTGAGTGCGTCTTCAGGAATTTCGATAGGATCTTCACGACAGAGCTTCAGATGTGTTGGGATTTTCTCGAGTTGTACCACGTGTGGGGAAGGCGTCTTCACGAAGATGTTGAAGTCAGAGCAGAATCCTTTTCGGTGGTATTTCCGATGTGAAGTTGCGTACATAAATAAGGTCTGTCAGGGTTTCGATTTTGTATTGTAAATTTTGTTTTATGTATTTGTGTCGTATAAGATGGCTTAGTTGAGTAATGAAAATCACACATTCAAGTGGGTTGATGAAGCCTTGTTGGACGATGTGAAGGAACTGAAAGTGCAGATTGAACCTTTGATGGAGGATAGTATGGAACACCAAAAAGCTTATGGAAGCTATGTAGAGAAAATGGATGATGTGGTTTCAGAATCTAAAAGAAGATGATAATATGAAGAAGATATGTTAATTGTTACTGTTTATATTGTGTTTATGTTTGTTATTAGATGCTTGTTCGAGTGATTTAAAGCTTTTGCTTTGTATGTGTTTTTGGGTGTGTAAAACCTTTTTGTTATTTGTGTTTCTGGATATGGTAATGTTTGCAATATGTGTTTTTTTTTATGTGTTTTTGGGTGTGTAAAACCTTTTTGTTATTTGTGTTTCTGGATATGGTAATGTTTGCAATTTATGTGTTTTGGATATGTTAATATTTCTATAATCTATATTAATGAATCAACATACTAGGATGTGCTATCCAAGATAATCAAACCTTCAACGCAATTTTTTAGACAATGCACATGGTTTAACATTTTAAAAGAAAGGCAAAAGAATATAAAAGCCTTGAACATCATTAAAAGTAGTGAATATGGTCTAAACCAAACACCAAATAACAGTAGTGTAATAACATTTTAAAACATAAGTCCTACATCTTCTACTCCACAAAAACTTATATCTTCTACTCTTTTCCAGAAATCTACATCTTCACAAAAACCTACATCGTGTACATCTTCACAAGCCGCCTCCACCACTGCCCATTTTCTTCTTTCCATTAGCCTTTTTGCACTTGAGTTCCTGAGTCAAATTCCTTTCATAAGTCTGCAAGTTTAAGTTCTAAAAATAAAAACATGAGCTTAAATTATTGAAACTAGAATTTCATAAACAAATACTGCAACCACAAAACATGACTGTGTTGCTCCTTCTTCTGAAACATGCAGTTATGCCTAGTAGCTCCACACACACCACATGCTTCTTTACTTTTGGCACCTTCTTGGTTGGTGACTCACAAACACCCCTCTTACGCTTCTTATCCGCCTTAGTAATATTTTTCTTTCCCCCTCCCCTCTTACGCTTCTTATCCGCCTTAGTAATATTTTTCTTTCCACCTTGTGCAGTAGCAGGTAAAATGTGCACTTCCTCTTGCAAAGTAGAAGGCCAGAACTATGGTCCTTGCTACGGGACAAGATCCTTCTTATAATTCCTACTCCACATTGATGTTCTGAACCATTGGCAGACGTATTCTTCAACAACCAGCTTCTTTGCAAAGATCGCTCCATATGCGTGTTCACAAGGTATTCCACAGATTTAGTACTTCATGCAAGTACAAGTGCATCTGCTCAAGCTGACCCTATGAGTGTTTCTTGAAAGTGAAAACGTCATACATTCCATTTGTACTGCTACGGACTCTGCAAAAAGAGGCCACGTCATGCTCTTGTGCAAAGAATCTTGTCATATATGTTGTACACAGACGTGAAAAAGACAAAAACATAATCAGGTATTAACACTTAAACACCATATATTACACTCAACCTAATATTACCTGTGTGGGAATGAGAGATGGTTGATCTTCTTTCATTCTGCATCATGGGAAGGAGCCTAACCATCTCTAATATGGCCATAAATGATTTCTCCATAGCTTTATTAATTGTCTTGTTGAAAGACTCAGTTGAGTTGTTTTCCACGTCCTCGCAGTTGGACCCCAACTTGTAGAACGCTTTGCACCATGTCTGTGATGCTCCTGGACAACTTGGAGGGTTTCAATCAGGATCACCACCAACGTCAAACTTCGTCTCTCATAATTCATTTCCTCAGAGTTCCTTGAATCTGATACATCTCAATCTCCCCACCATGTTCATTGTCATCATGTAAATCATCTAATATCTTGGTTAAACTGGTACAGTGAAGTCCCCAGCTGCTCCGTAGTCTATTAAGCTCTGATTTCTGATCTTTTTGCTCTTTTCAAAGCATTGGCTCCCTTTCTCCATTTCTTGGATAAAAGTCCCAATAAATAAATAAAAGAAAACAAAAAAACCCTGGAAACACCGGAAATCAGGGTGAGAAAACAGTAAAAATATCAGCATATCAATCGACCCCGTTCTATACTACAAGTGACTACACCGTGCACTGGCGGTTCTGAACGGGTTTAATCTCTCAGGTCTACTTTCTAGTATTCCTGGGTGAAACCTGATTAATCCGGATGAATAATCCAGACCCAATCAACATTCCATTTGTACTGCTACGAACTCTGCAAGAAGAGGCCACGTCATGCTCTTGTGCAAAGAATCTTGTCATATATGTTGTACACAGACGTGAAAAAGACAAAAACATATTCAGGTATTAACACTTAAACACCATTTATTACACTCAAGCTAATATTACCTGTGTAGGAATGAGAGATGGTTGATCTTCTTTCATTCTGCATCATGGGAAGGCGCCTAACCATCTCTAATATGGCCATAAATAATTTCTCCATAGCTTTATTAATTTTCTTGTTGAAAGACTCCGTTGAGTTGTTTTCCACGTCCTCGCAGTTGGACCCCAACTTGTAGAACGCTTTGCACCATGTCAGTGATGCTCCTGGACAACTTGGAGGGTTTCAATCAGGATCACCACCAACGTCAAACTTCGTCTCTCATAATCCATTTCCTCAGAGTTCCTTGAATCTGATACATCTCAATCTCCCCACCATGTTCATTGTCATCATGTACCACCATGTTCATTGTCATCATGTATTCATTTACAAACCATTGGTATTGAAGGAATACACCTAGAAATATGAAGTAAGAAAAAATATTGACATTCATACCTCATCTTAATAATCATATGTTTGACCAATCATTTGAGATATCTGGTTTTGATGCTCCTAGACAACTTGGAGGGTTTCAATCAGGATCACCACTACTACCTCTTGGTGGAATCGTAGTCCTAGACCTCTCTGAAGTTTATAGTTCAATCATATGAAACACCATGTTCATTGTCATCATGTATTCATTTACAAACCATTGGTATTGAAGGAATACACCTAGAAATATGAAGTAAGAAAAAATATTGACATTCATACCTCATCTTAATAATCATATGTTTGACCAATCATTTGAGATATCTGGTTTTGATGCTCCTAGACAACTTGGAGGGTTTCAATCAGGATCACCACTACTACCTCTTGGTGGAATCGTAGTCCTAGACCTCTCTGAAGTTTATAGTTCAATCATATGAAAATGTAGAAGAAAACAAACTCAAACTACATACCTATATCTAAATCTGATCGAGCTGGTTTTTACC
>CM071717.1:57186238-57208770 GCA_036630335.1 Physaria fendleri | reverse complement strand
AAAGAACAGCCTGAATAGCCACATACATAGCCGGGGCATTGAAAGTCTCAAACATGATCTGAGTCATCTTCTCACGGTTAGCTTTTGGGTTGAGCGGTGCTTCGGTGAGTAAAATAGGATGCTCCTCGGGAGCAACACGTAGCTCATTGTAGAAAGTGTGATGCCAAATCTTCTCCATGTCATCCCAATTGTTAACAATACCATGCTCAATTGGGTACTTGAGAGTTAAAATACCACGTTTAGATTGAGCTTCATCACCAACATAAGCATCCTTCTGCCCCATCCCAACCATCACTCCAGTGTGACGAGGACGACCCACAATACTAGGAAACACAGCACGAGGTGCATCATCTCCAGCAAAACCAGCCTATTCATCAATTACACACAACATTCTTAGAACAAAAACCAAACGATGCATTGTTGATAGGATCATCCAACTATGTAAAACAGACAAGAAAAAAATCACACCTTAACCATTCCAGTTCCATTGTCGCAAACAAGAGGTTGAATGTCTTCACCGTCGGCCATTTTCTACCACACCTTAACCATTCCAGTTCCATTGTCGCAAACAAGAGGTTGAATGTCTTCACCGTCGGCCATTTTCTACCTTTCTGCATACCAAAACACATTAGACTATTTCAAGATCAATTTTTTATCAACAAAAAAAATATAATACATTTCAACCTCTGCAGATGTGGGAAACATCACGAAAACGAATTCTTTTTCAACGACAACTCAATAAAAGACAAAAAAAAACAAACCTTAAATTGGGAGAAGAAGGATATTCTAGATCCAGAATCACGTAAAGTATTATAAAATTGAAACAGAATAAATGGTTGAATAAGAAAATAAAAATAAACGTAATTGTTGGGGTGTTCTAAAATCACAATAAATGGTGTAAAAGTTACCTGAAAATCTGAGAAAAGATGGAGAGTTAAAAGTATTGACAAAAAAAAATGAAAACAAATGAAGGAGAAACAAGAATAAATGGAGAGATTAAGAAAAAATCGGGTCCAAAGGCTTCAACTTCGGCTCACCTTGTTTTCCGCTTCTAATATTCATTTCAACTGAATCCTCAGAAAGAAATTTGAAAATGACGGTGGTACCCCTCACTTTTTTTGGGGATGTAAAATATATTGGTGTAATAACTTAACTAGATTTCTCCCGTGTGATTGCACGGGATTTATATTTTTTTAAAAACTAAAATTTATTATTTTAATTTTTTTAAAAAAAATAAAAATTCATGCATATTTTTAATTTATTATTATTTTTTTTTTGTCACAAAATTACTAATTACTTGATAAATTTGAGAGTTTTCTATATATCTATTTTCTTTTCTAACAGAAAAAATTCTACTTTCTTTGGAAAAAATAATAGCCAATCAATGTTTTTTATAGTTTTTCAAAAATTTGATTTTTTTTTTAAAGATTGTGTAATTTTTTATAAAGATTGTGTAATTTTTTTTCATTAACATGTAACTATAAAAAGGATAACCCGTTAAAAGTTTACGTGAAATAATATCTTACACAACGATTATTTAAAATAAATTCATATAATTTGATTATTTAAAATAAATTCATATAATTTAATGATAGATATGAAAAAATTACGGCAAAAAGGAACTCTTTCTTTATATTAAAAATAATATCCAATCAATAATAATCATTTTATTAATAATAATAGAAAAAATAATTTAAATAAAAATTGTAATTTCATTTTTTGTTAAAATATTAATATAAATAATACGTTTCTTATTTTTAATACATATATGTCTATTTCCTTTTTTGTTACGAATTTTATTAATATATATTCAAATATTGGTACTAATTATATTATTACCTCTTTAAAAGATTTAATGTCTTTTCTGGATCATAATAATTAATGATCGTAATATTCTGGATCATAATAATTAATGATCATAATAATTAATGTAAATACCGTAATATTCTAATTAAATGAAGGTTTCTTTTGAATTGGTACTTCACAAATACTATAATAAGATGTTAAATGTAGGGAAAACGGTCAGGGAAATCCATTACCCGTATATTAGTCATGTGCGTTTGAGAACCCAAATAAGTCTTCCGTCTATAACGTTATTACCCATACATACACACTGTTTGCTTTTAAAACCGTTGACTTTTACTATTCCGTATTGACTAACGGATTTATACTTAATAGCGGTTTTAATCGTTAAATAATCACGGATTAATCTAAACGACGTCGTTTTAACTATTAAAAATTTTTTTTTAAGAAAAAAAGGGGCCATTTGGTCCAAAATCAATTAAATTATATTTGGTCCAAAATCAAAACTGATTAGTAATTAAATTGAAAAGAACAATACTAATAATGATTCTGGGTTTTGGGTTGACCAAAAAAAAAAACGATTCATGGGTTTTGTATTACATGATGATGTGAAGAAATTGGGAGTTTCGACGTTGAGATCGCTTTGTAGTTTTCGAGGTAAAAACTTGTATTGTATCGGTCCTATCAGATCAGAAGAAAATGGATCTTCGTATTCCGGTGCGTTCTCCGCCGAGAAGATCGAGTATTAATGGCGGATTAGGTCTTCGCGAAAAAGAGTATACACGAAAGAGTAATTTTGAAGGAGGGAGGGAAAGTAATTTTAGTGAGACGACAACAGAGAATCGGAAAAGTAATTTCAGTGAATCAGAACCACCACGAAAGAGCGATTTTGAGGCAAGGAAGAGTAACTTCAGTGAAACAGAGTATCATACTCGGAGAAGTAACTTTGGTGAAACAAAGTATAAAACTTCAGTGAAACAGAGTATCATACTCGGAGAAGTAACTTTGGTGAAACAAAGTATAATAATCCAAGAGGAAAAAATCCAGCGACGGCGGCGGAGAATTAACCAATAACAAAGAGGACAACATTGTGAAGGAAATCTCAAATCTCTATTAACAAACTCTGAACTATCGTATCTTCTGTTACAGAGAAGAAAGAGTTTTATATCTCAGAAAAAGTGGTTTTATCAATTACCTGTCCGTTACAATTGAACCAAATTGGTTTATTAAATACTAAACCAATTTTAATCTCTATTAACCAAGGAGGAGTAATTACGAAGCGGCAAGGAAGAGTGATTCAGCATAAATGAATTTGGCTAGAAGGGTAATGTCAATGAAAGAGAGTAGTTACTTCACCGGAGGAGAAGAGCCAGGTTTCATAGATCTCAAGTTTGATTTTTCAGGTGGAGCAGTAGATGTAAACGACTGCATTTTGGAATAATGCTCAAGAGTCGAAAGAGTTTCAAAGGATGGAAATGGATATCTGGGTATCATCATCAACAACAACATCATCAATTTGAGAAAGTAATTTAATTAGTCGTTTCAATCAAAACGTTGAGTTTTGATTTTGGACCAAATGTAATTTAATTGATTTTGGGCCAAATGGCTTTTTTTTCAAATAGTTAAAATGACGTCGTTTTGGCTAATTAATCCGTGGTTATTTAACGGTTCAAAACAGCTGTTAAGTATAAATCTGTTGGTCAACACGGAATAGTAAAAGTCAACGGTTTTAAAAGTAAACAGTGTATATGTATGGATATAATGTTATAGACAGAAAGTTTATTTGGGTTCTCAAACGCACAGATCTAATATACGGTTAGTAGATTTCCTTTTTAGAATATGTACAGGCTTTTTAATATACGGTTAGTAGATTTCCTTTTTAGAATATGTACAGGCTTTTTTAAGTCGTCTTTCCTGTTAAATGTATACTCAATGGGTAAAATTAGGTCAAATACATTACAAAGCATTGGAAATTTCTCCCCGACCGAAAAAAAAAGATTGAAATTTCTATTTTCAAGATGAAAATAATTGTCTGGACCTAGTTACATAAAATCGACATTGCTTCCAAATGGGCCGAGCATATATGTTCAAACCATTGCATTTCACAAATTATTTTACCAACGAAAAGACAATAAATTTAACTTGGATTTATTGGTTGTAGAAAACAAACATAACCATTAAAGTAAGAATATGTTTATTGTTAAGAGCCCAAGTTTTATATATGATAGTTAAATTTCCTAATTTTGGGGTCCTAAAAATTCACAAAAAATCGGAAACCCTAAGCGATGGCTTGGATGGATTGCCCAATAGGCCGGACCTGCGGCCAGCAAAAGAGAAAGAGATGTTCCAAGGACAAATCACTCGTATCTGGCATCAGAGACCTTGGAACATCTCCTTCTCCTTTGTTGGTCGAGCCACCAATATTGTTGTAGATGCGTTGGTAAAATTTGATGTGTTGTCCCCTCTTTACACTGGTTTTATATACTCTTGGCTCATTGTATAGTTAACTAAATTTTTATATACACTGGTTTTAATCGATATTATTTGAGTAAAAAAAAAGTAATTAAACTCGTATTTTATGTAGTAATAAAATAAAATAACAGTCATTAAAATTAATAATCGTAACCTTTAATGTTCAATAATCAAATTCATTTTATATAAGTATAACGACATTTTTGTACGAATGTTTCTTACGTTTATTATTTGTGTCTTACATACATGTGTGTATACTTATATGGTAGAAAAAATGTTTCTTACGTTTATTATTTGTGTCTTACATACATGTGTGTATACTTATATGGTAGAAAATGTTGTGTAATTAGCCAAGTGGGCTTACTTAGGGCCTAAGAAGTTTTGTTAGCAAAGTGTGTTAGCAAAATAAGAGAAAGCCCATGAGTAATTAGGTTTAATCTTGTGTGTGATTAGATTATATATATAGCCATTGTTGAGTTGTGATGGTGGCTAAGAGAGAGCTTAGTTTTGAGGCAAGTTTCTAAGCTAATAAGAAAAGTTGTTCTTAATCTCTTGATTACGTGAGTTTCTTTTGAGTTGTTTATGCTCTGTTTCTCTATATTTGGTATCAGAGCTTCTGTGTTATCAAATTAACTCAAGGAGTGTGAGGTCTCAAGTTTGACAAGAATTGGTCATGGGAGACATCACAGAACAAACGAAGAAGATGGAGACCATCCCTTCAACGCTGCAGTGTCCGATGCTCACTTCAACCAACTACACGGTTTGGTCTATGCGGATGAAGGTTGTTTTGAAAATACATAAAGTATGGGAAGCTGTAGATCCAGGTTCAGCTGAAGCAGATAAGAATGATATCGCTACAGGGCTGTTGTTTCAATCTATTCCGGAGGCTCTTATTTTGCAAGTTGGCGAACAAGCCTCTCCAAAGGCGATATGGGAAGCAATTCGAGCACGACACCTTGGGGCTGAACGTGTTAAGGAGGCAAGACTTCAAACTCTTCTCTCTGAGTTTGATAGACTCAAGATGCGTGACTCAGATACCATAGATAGCTTTGCGGGTAAGTTGTCGGAACTGTCTTCAAAAGCTGCATCTCTTGGACAATCAATTGAAGAGTCTAAACTTGTGAAGAAATTCTTGAATGGATTGCCAAGACATAATTTTATCCAGATTGTAGCTTCTTTGGAACAAGTTTTAGACTTGAATAAAACTGGTTTTGAAGACATAGTTGGAAGGCTTAAGGCCTATGAAGAGCGTATTCTTGATGATGCTGGTCAAGAGGAGACACAAGGTAAACTATTGTTCACAAACTCAGAACAACAAAGCAATGTAAACACTAGAGGAAGAGGACGTGGACGTGGTGGAAGAGGTAACAGAGGAAGAGGAAGAGGTCGATCTTTTGGTCCGCATCAACAAACTGATCAAGCTGGTCCAAGCCATACCAAGAAAGATCGATCGAAAGTGATTTGTTACAGGTGTGACAAACCTGGACATTTTGCCTCCACATGTCCTGAAAGAAAGCAAAAAATTCAAGAAGCAAATAAAGTGGAGACGGAAGGAAGGAAGGCAAAAAATTCAAGAAGCAAATAAAGTGGAGACGGAAGAAGCTGATCAAGCACTTTATATGCATGATTTTGTGTTCTTGAATGATGAGAATCTTATACCGAGAAGTTTTGATTCCGAGAAGGTTGAAGAAGGGATTTGGTATCTTGACAATGGAGCTAGTAATCATATGACCGGAAATAAAGATTATTTTTCGGAGCTTAATGAAAGCATCAAAGGGAAGGTAAGATTTGGTGATGGGTTTTGTGTTGAAATTGAAGGAAAAGGTTCGATTCTGTTTCAAAGCAAGACGGATGAGCAGAGAATACTCACTGATATCTACTTTATCCCTGAGTTGAAGAATAACATACTCAGCTTGGGACAAGCTACAGAGGCTGGATGTGATGTAAGAATGATACGTGATTACTTGACCATTCATGATCCAAATGGAAGGTTGTTGATAAAGGTATGATTACTTGACCATTCATGATCCAAATGGAAGGTTGTTGATAAAGGTACAAAGATCACCTAGTAGACTTTACAAGATAAGTCTCACAATAGGAAAACCAGCATGTCTACATTCAAGTATAGAAGATGATAGTTGGAAATGGCATGCAAGATTGGGACACATAAGCTTTAAGGCAATGAAAGCTATGTCGTCACAACAATGGGTGTGTTTGGGTGTGTAGCTTATGCAAAGATTGAGGCGGTTAATCTGAAGAAGCTTGATGATCGATCACAACCTTGTGTAGCTTATGCAAAGATTGAGGCGGTTAATCTGAAGAAGCTTGATGATCGATCACAACCTTTAGTTCATCTTGGAATCGAGCCGGGATCCAAGGCTTATAGGTTGTATAATCCGACAACAAAGAAAATTGTGGTGAGTCGTGATGTGTTTTTTGATGAGAAAACGAGCTGGAACTGGAGAGAAATACAAGATGAATCAAGAAGGGATCCAGGTATGTTTCACATGAGATGGGGAGAGACAGTTGACGTTGGAGAAGGACCTGTTGTAGTCATTAACGAACAAGTACAAGATGATGACGACAACGGTGAACATAATGATGCTGATCTCGAACATCATGAGCAAGAAGCAGATGATGAGAATGATGATGGAGACATTCAAGATGTTGCACAACCAAGTCCTGAACCGCAAGTCAATCCACAAGAGCTAAGGAGATCAAGTCGTCAAGTAACTCAACCACGGTATCTTGAAGACTATGTTCTTTTAGCTGATATGGAATGTGAAAGATTATTGCTTTTAATAAATGATGAGCCAAGGTCTTATGATGAAGCGAAGGGATCACCTAATTGGGAAAAGGCATGTGTAGAAGAAATCGACTCTATCAATAAGAACAAGACATGGTGTCTAGTTGATAAACCCAGTGGAGCAAAAATTATTGGTCTCAAGTGGGTATTTAAACTGAAGAAAAATGCAGATAGGACAATCAATAAACACAAGGCACGACTTGTAGCTAAAGGGTATGTACAAGAATCCGGTATAGACTTTGATGATGTGTTTGCACCGGTTGCGCGTATAAAGGGTATGTACAAGAATCCGGTATAGACTTTGATGATGTGTTTGCACCGGTTGCGCGTATTGAGACCATACAGTTGTTGATTGCTTTAGCGGCTTCACATGGATGGGAGATCCATCATCTTGACGTGAAAACGGCGTTTCTACATGGAGAACTTAAAGAAGAAGTGTTTGTTTCTCAACCTGAAGGTTACGAAAAGAAAGGAGAAGAACATAAAGTTTATAAACTTTATAAAGCCTTGTACGGTTTAAGACAAGCCCCAAGAGCTTGGAACACAAAGCTGGATCAGATCTTGAAGGGAATGAGATTCAAAAAATGCTTAAAGGAGAACTCTGTTTACCGCAAGGAAGAAGGAGACACTTTGCTTATTGTTGCGATTTATGTGGACGATTTGTTTGTAACCGGAAACTCAATCCGTGTTATAAACGAATTCAAGGTTGGAATGTCATCGAGATTTGAAATGTCAGACTTGGGAAAACTCAGTTACTATCTTGGTATTGAGGTAAATCAAGGAGAGGATGGCATTGAGATAAAACAAGAAGGTTATGCTCGTAGAATTCTAACAGAGGTTGGACTTCTAACATGTAATTCAGCTCACATACCTATGGAGTTTGGTTTAAAGGTTTCAAAAGCTCAAGATGAACCTGAGATAGATGCTACAGGTTATAGAAGGAATGTTGGATGTTTGCGATATTTGTTGCATACACGGCCAGACTTGGCATTCTCTGTTGGTGTTGCAAGCAGGTATATGCAGAGTCCGCGTAAGTCACATGGCTCTGTGATGAAGCACATACTCAGGTATCTTCGTGGAACAGCCTCTTATGGCTTGAAATACAGTCGGCTAGGGCCAAAGAAGATTAGCGGTTTCAGTGATAGTAGTCACAACATTGACCAAGATGATGGAAGAAGCACTACAGGTCACATTTTCTACTTTGGATCCTCACCGATTACATGGTGTTCACAGAAACAGAGCACAGTAGCACTATCATCATGTGAGGCTGAATTCATGGCAGCTACAGAGGCAGCTAAACAAGCAATTTGGCTTAAGGACTTGTTGAGTGAAATCACTGGTTGGAAAGCCGAGAAGATCATCATTCGAATTGATAACAAGTCTGCGCTGTCCCTCTCAAAGTTTTCGGTGTTTCATGGGAAGAGTAAGCATATTCATAAGCGTTATCATTTCATACGTGAATGCATTGAAAATGATCTTGTGGATGTGGAGCATGTTCCCGGAACAGAACAGAAGGCGGATATATTGACCAAGGCATTGGGGCGCATCAAGTTCAAAGAGATGAGAGACTTGATTGGAGTGCGCATCAAGTTCAAAGAGATGAGAGACTTGATTGGAGTTCAAGATCTAAGTAAAAACCACTTGGTAATTAAGGAGGTGAATGTTGTGTAATTAGCCAAGTGGGCTTACTTAGGACCTAAGAAGTTTTGTTAGCAAAGTGTGTTAGCAAAATAAGAGAAAGTCCATGAGTAATTAGGTTTAATCTTGTGTGTGATTAGATATATATATATAGCCATTGTTGAGTTGTGATGGTGGCTAAGAGAGAGCTTAGTTTTGAGGCAAGTTTCTAAGCTAATAAGAAAAGTTGTTATTAATCTCTTGATTACGTGAGTTTCTTTTGAGTTGTTTATGCTCTGTTTCTCTATAGAAAAGTCATCACAATTCACATTCTTAAAACTTTTCTGAAAAAAAATTTACAATCCATATTTTTTGTTTTTCAGTATGTTTTGAAAATCAAGTATGTTTTGAAAATCATCAAAATATTATATTCCTAATTGATTTTTTTTCTCACATTTAATATTGATTTCGTAGATTAAAGAAATTAATCCAAACAGAGTTATTACATCTGATAGGATCAAGAGTTATAAAACGTATAGTAAGATGGGTCTCCTTATTAATTAAATAAATATCAGACAAGTTATTAGCAACAAGATTAGGTGGTAATAAATATGAGTTAGATACTAAATTAAAGTCTAAACGGGCAACAAATATATATTTTCTTTTTATTTTATTTTTTAATGAGAGGAAACTGAAAAAGCGCACATGGAGTTTGGAAACGTAAAGGTAGTGACATCAGTCTCGCTCCAATCTCCTGATTCTTAACAAACTTGTAAGAATTTTTTTTTTTTTTTTTAAAAGGCTGACACTTTGCTTTACCACGTTGGATCTATCTACATCGATCAATCATTATTTCATCTTCTTCTTCTCTCTTTCTCTATTATAAGAGTGTTTTGTTTTGGTTCTCGTGCCATTTCTCGAGAATGAGAGAGGAAGAGGTAACACAAGGTAGTGTTAGAGAGATGAGAGAAGATGAATGTTCCGACAAGAAATCTGTGTTGGATGTTTGTCGGAAAAGGACAAGATCAGATGAAGAAGAAGAAGAAGAAAGTGTGGAGGAAGATAATGAGGGATTCAAAACACCGACACGTCCGGAGAATAGAAAAGAAAGTGTGGAGGAAGATAATGAGGGATTCAAAACACCGACACGTCCGGAGAATAGAATCCCTATGGTAAGAGAATGTCCACCGGCGCCTAGGAAATTACGTGAGTATTCGTCGGAGATGCTTAGAGTTACAAATAGGTCTTGCCGGCGACGCTTAAATTTCATCCCGGACTACGACGTGGTCTCCTATATTACGGATTTGCAGTGGAGAACGACCACAATGACGATCAAGAAATAAATTTTAACGGTTTTTTATTATAAAAAAAGAATGATTTTTATGACTATGTTTAGGTCACGTTTGGAAAATATCTAAACGTTTTTGTCAAAAGAAGAATATAAAAATTAGAATGGAGTGTTATTTTGTTTTGAATAGAGTATTTTTGATATCATATATTTTCATTTCGATATGGTGATTATTTGTCCTTTTTTTTTTTGTCAGGTTTTTCTTCATTTTGATCAGATGGATGATTTTTCTTTTATGTGTTGTATTGTTTTTTGTTATTGTACAGATTATAAAACTTGTATTGACATGAGGTTCGTTGTTGGTGAAGTGTGGATTTATCAATCAACTAGAATGTTGCCTTGTGATATGGGTAAAGCTTTCATTACATATTTGTTGACAATTGTATAATGTACACTTGTTTACTAACAATATTCACTCAATATATCACAACGTTATTGTAAAAGTTAAAGATAAGCAAAAGAGAGATAGAGAGAGTGTAAAAAGTGAAAAAAAGTGAAGAGAAACATGAAGAAGAAGACAGGACAATAAAAAAGAGATCGAGGTCTTATTTAAGTTCCTTCGACTTGTAAAGTTGAAACATCCAATGCTAATTTTACTAAAATAAAAAGTCTACACTATATATAACTCCCTTAATAAGCTTCTTCTTCCTTTTTCTTATGGATCTTCTCTTCTTATTCGTCATCACTGTTTAAGCGATTTCTGAATCGTATTTCTGTGATTCGTTGAGTTATTGCAGGTAAAGATGACAACCCCAGCGGTAAAGACCGGTTTGTTCGTAGGATTGAACAAAGGACATGTCGTCACTAGACGTGAGCTAGCTCCTCGTCCTAATTCTCGCAAAGGGGTATCTTTCTAACTTCTTTCTGATTACAAAGTTGATTACTTTAGGATTAGTTCTTTTGTGGGATCTATGTTTTGAGCACCATTTGTTTTATTTTCAGAGATGTTAGTTACTTTTGGATACTCTGCTTCTAAATAGGGTAATGATGTTGTCTGTGGGATTCATAGTTCAAGAGTATTGATGTTTGGATTTGTTGAATGGTTATAGAAAACGAGCAAGAGGACATTGTTCATCAGATCACTGATTAGGGAAGTAGCTGGATTTGCTCCTTATGAGAAGAGAATCACAGAGCTTCTTAAAGTTGGGAAAGACAAGCGTGCTCTTAAAGTTGCTAAGAGGAAGTTGGGTACCCACAAAAGAGCCAAGAGGAAGAGAGAGGAGATGTCTGGTGTTCTCCGCAAGATGAGGTAATAACAAACACATTTCTTATGTATGATTTCTCATATCTAGCAATCAAATCAAACTAACTTTCGGCTTTTTTTTCTGAATACTTGCAGGTCTGGTGGTGGTGGTGTTTCTGAGAAGAAGAAGTGATCCTTGTCCTGCAGTGTTATGGAATATTTGTTTCTTTGGAAGTCAATTTTTGGATTATGTATGCACAAACAGCGTTTAAAGTGTTGTGCTTTGTTAGGTATGTTGATGAATCTTGTTTCACTTTGTTCCGTTTTTATGATGAATCTCTTATTAAACTTATTCTTATTCCATTGCTTTGATATATTTTCTCAGCTCGTTTAGAAATGATTAAATGCATCTTACATGAAGTCAAACTGAAAAATTTTGACTGGGCTTTACATGGTCCAAATACAAGTTTCTGTTTCAAATTTCTAATAGCCTAAACTATAAATGGATTGACAAAAAAAAAAGAGAGCCAAAACTATAAATGATAATTTAGTTATATAAAAGAACAAATTGAATTGCACAATTATTTTTATATGGATGCACGGTTTATGTAACTATTGATGTACACTTGTGTACTTTTAATAAAGTGTGGCTAATAAGGAATATCTGGTCTGAAAATGAAGAACGTGTATGGTTGATGACAGCATGAGGAAGAAACGTGACAATATGCAATACTAATAAAAGATTACAATCCCCCTTTATCCACATGTATGATCCTTATAATTACATCGATCAATTTCCAGTATCTAAAAGATGATAGAGACTCTAGATCATATCCTTTTGTAATTTTATTAAATCATAAGTACATTTCGATTAGATCTGATCGCATGTGATACATGCAAAAATTTCAAGGAAAATGAAGATGCTTTCAAACTAATATCATAATCGGTTTTACACCAATTATCGCCCTTAATATGTATCGAACATGGTAAAAGACCTAGGGAATCGATATAGTGCAACAGCTAAAATTATATAAATAACAGTTAAGCAGAACGAAGATTTTAACACATGCTTATACAAAATGCTTGTTCATTTTTTTTTTCTCTCAAAACCAATAATATTATTCAAAATTGTTTAAAACCAAAGTATCAATCCAAAGATGGAGTTAACCATATTAACCATAGTGAGATTCTAGTATCGATAAATCCAAGTATTAAATCCAAGTATCAATCCAAAGATGGAGTTAACCATATTAACCATAGTGAGATTCTAGTATCGATAAATCCAAAGTATAAGGGTTGTTTCTTTGCATACTTGGTCAGTGTATTTGCCACTTTGTTCCTTGTCCTACTAACTGTCTTGATTTGCTTGATTTGCTCCTCTGTTATGAGTCCTTGCATTTCCGAGGTATAAGAGATCAAATGTCTTGATTTGCTTGATTTGCTCCTCTGTTATGAGTCCTTGCATTTCCGAGGTATAAGAGATCAAATGTGGCTATTGTGAGGGAAGCTTGATAGCTTCTGCAAGAGTAGCTGAATCTGTCTCGAATTGTACATTGTCAAACCCCATGTTCTTTAAACATTGAGCTGCTCATACCATTGTCGATGCCTCTGCTTCAAGTGGTGCTCTTTGTTTAGGCAATGTCTTGACTCCCCAGAATCGTACATGTCTTGTACTATCACCTAATATCCAGTCAATTCCGCTCCAATCATAAGTATATTGTCAAGTCGCATCCGTATTGCACTTTAGTGTCTCCCTTTAAGGTGGTATCCAAGATTGTAAGCCATCAGAATCTGTAACTGTATTTGGTGGTGTTGTTTCGTTGGACCAAGATTGTAAGCCATCAGAATCTGTAACTGTATTTGGTGGTGTTGTTTCGTTGGACTTTTGATGACTGTACCATTCATTGGCATCCGATGGTGCCATGTTGTATGCCTTTAATGAGTCAGCTCTTGTACCTTGGAATATGAATTCATTTCGTGTTTTTCAGATTTGCCAAAGTATCCAAGTCCATAATCCTTGTTGTGCTTCCGATTGCTCTTCTCATATCTGCATACAAGTATATATCCTTTGAAGAACATATAAGCTTTGTTCTTCTCCTATTCGCCAAAGATTGTTCATCAACCAGCTAATAATTCCAAAAATGTCTTAAAAAGAAAATAAATGAATATACATATAAAAAAATTTTCCAACACAACATCACAAATTACCTTTTATTATTCTAGATGACAAAAAAAAACTTTTATTCATTCTAAAATTGTAAGATTTTTAAATTTAAAAATAATAAATTTTTATTTTGTTCTTTGGGAAGCCTTTGAGCGGCGACATGTCTCTCAGCCTCTTAACCCTAGAAGCCTCGCCGTCACTCTCTGATTTGCCTCTTCGGCCTCCAGCGCTTTTCACCGAAGTCGTGAAAGGGCTCGCGGTTACTTCCTCTTCGGCTCCCGCGGTGGCGATTTTTTTTTGGAGGTTGAGTGTCTGAACTTTTTGTCGTCGATTTCCAGGTGAGGTTCTTTGAGTTAGCCTTCAGGGTGGTTGAGTGTCTGAACTTTTTGTCGTCGATTTCCAGGTGAGGTTCTTTGAGTTAGCCTTCAGGGTCTGTGGTCTTCCTTAGCGTTGCATTCCCTCCCTGGCGATCTCCTTCTCCTGATCGATTAGCCCGAGGACGGCTTCTCGAATCTAGATCCAGGGTTTCGTCAAGGGTAGACTTCTCCATGAATCTCAGTGGAGGCTTTCTTCAGGTCGTCTCTTCTGGTTTGTGTCCTTCCTGGGTCTGCTTCACTCTTCCTCTCGCCACGACGCTTCTGTTCATGAAATAAATTGTCTCCATCTACTGGTTCGGTTTCCTCTCTATCTCCTATTGCTTTCGCTGCTCGTTGCTGCAGCTTCTGGCAGTGTTAGTTTTAGCAAGATCTGGTGGTGGTGTGGGGCTAGTTGGTGTTGGTTTTTTTGTCTTGTTGGCTTTAGGAGTTTGAGGAACTACTTAGCCTTGGATATTGGTCTTGATTTACTTGCTCTTTGTCTGGTCTTCACCTTTTTGAAGGAGTGTGTTGTGGTTCTCGACGCTTCACAACTTATGCGCTTGTTATGGAATCCCTTGCTTAGATGTTTGTAACTTCTTGCGGTGGTTGTTAGGTATGATTCTCTTTGTTTTGGTGTTTCCTGCTAGAAATCTTTTCTTTGATTTCGTTGTTGTTGTGTGCTTGAGTATTGTTTTGAGTTGGATCTTCTTAGCTTGGCTGAGTTTGGTTTTGGGCTGAGTATTGAGATTTGGAGGAACTAGTAATTGTACTTAAGGGAGTGCATGTAATTCTGATTTTTGCTCTGTGCTACTGGCCTCAAGCCAACATAAGGGAGCTTGGAGCAGCCCTTAAATCTCTCCCTTGGTGTTGGGATGTTTCGGGTTAAGAAAGCTCATGGAGCTTACTTCGCCGTTGACATCTTATCTTAAGACCCCTATGAACGACTTCGTTAAGAAAGCTCATGGAGCTTACTTCGCCGTTGACATCTTATCTTAAGACCCCTATGAACGACTTCCTCTTCTCTGATTGTGCTCTCTTATAGCTTTCTCTTCTTGTTGTTTAGAGGATCGTTGATATGCTGATATTTGACCATTTTTCTAACCCTGTTTTCTAGTGTTTCCAGGGTGTTTTTGTTTTCTTATGTTTATTAATTAGGACTTTTAATCCAGAAACGAAGGAAAAGAGCCAATGAGGAAGTTTCCAGGGTGTTTTTGTTTTCTTATGTTTATTAATTAGGACTTTTAATCCAGAAACGAAGGAAAAGAGCCAATGAGGAAAAGACAAGAAGTCAGCTCTTAAAGGACAAATGATGCATTTGGAAGCTTAACTGCACCAGATGTAATTAAGACTTAGAGATTTTTGAAGATCCAAGAAACCGAAGACCCGTTCGGCCGGGTTAGATTTTGAGATTTTGTAGACAAACTCAGATTCAGTCGGGCCCTATCAATTCGGTCGGGCTCTATAATAGGATTTCAACAGATCACCTGCTTGCGGAACACGTAAAGAAATCTTCCAGAAGAACCTAGAGCTCGACTGAATCATACCAATTCGGCCGGGCTCTGTCTATGGCGGCTATATTCGAAGCTAGAGTTAAGGCGCGTACACTCGTTCAAAGTGGATAAGCACAGAAAAAGATCTATAATTAGGATATGCTTTGTGAGCCCGAGCGAATCACATTGAATTCGTTCGGGCGCTAGGAAACCTAGGAAGGATATCGAATTTCTCCTTTCCACTATAAATAGAGGCTCCATGAACCCTTTGTAATCATCCCAGAATCGACATAAAAATTTCTAATAAAGTTTTATATTTCTGCAAGTAGTTTTTAGTAGTTTAGGAAATTCCTCTACGGATTGGGGAGATGTTCCTCTAGGGCTAAAGTCCCTATGAGAGTGAGTAGTCTCTCCAGTAGGGGGAATAGGGTTCTGTCCCTAAATTCAGAGGCTTAAGTGCGCTGAACGCAACCGAGATTAGAAGATTTCACCAAGATCCCAGAGGAGAAAATCATGCCTAAGTCAGACCATTCAAGCAAAGAAGTTTGATAACTTGCAGAGGAGCGGAAATGAGCGTTTAAAGAGTCATACAATGGGTTTTAAAGATTTCAATAAATGAAGGTGTTTCCCAAGTCCAAATGAGGTGCATAATATTTCATTGGAAAGATAAAAGAGTCAGCTTTCACCTCGAGTTGGAATTACATCAATCAGAGCTGTAATTTAGAAGTTATGACCAATTTACTGAAGGTACCTCCTTGCTGTCTAGACTACGCTCAGCTCAAAGCTGCAGAGCTCGACCGAACCCATATCAAAACGCTCGGGCTCTCTCTTCTAAGGCTTTTTTGGGCTCTCGATCACATGTAAAACAAGATAAGTATGAAGGCTTCTAGAAGGATCAAGAGCCCGACCGAATCCAACTCAGTTCGCTCGGGCTTGACTTATTCAGAGTGGATAAGCATGGAAGGATCAAGAATCANNNAATTAGGTTTTCTCAAATTTTCCTCCTCAACTATAAATAGAGGCTCCCTGAACCCTTTGTAATCATTTTGAAACGAAATAAACAGTTCTAATAAAGTTTTTATATTTCTGCAAGTAGTCTTAGTAGTTTAGGAAATCCCCATAGGGATTTGGGGAGATGCGCCTCTAGGGCTAAGACCCTATGAGCAAAAACTCTCCTGTAACGAACTAAGCATCTGAATAGTCGATTGATCTACAAATCTAGAGTCCCTTGGATCGATTCCTGAAACTCTTACAAATCTTAGAAACATCGTTGTGCCACGACATCCAAACATCAACAACAACCCCCCCTCCCCCACTAGTTACCATCTAGATCTAGAGTACCAGATTTCCTCGGTTCTGAATGAGTTTAAACTCTCAGGTCTACTATCTATATTCCTGGGTGAAACATGACTATGTTGGATGAACAATCCGGCACACATCAATCGTCCTACAGCTCTTTACGGGATGCAATAGCTTTCTATCAATTCAATGATTCAAGTTTGCCCCATTACGATGGCCAAACCAATGGACTGATCAAACGGGTTTCTATAAACACATGCTCTACTTACATGCTTTTTAACCTTTTTTACATGAAAGTAAATAGTAAGTTTCAATCTGTATTGTAAACTTATCAATAATTTCATTTTTAATGTAATATTTACCATTACAAAAAAAAAATTATTTTGCATGTAATATCAAAGTTTTTTTAGTAAAGATCAATGAACTAATTGTTTAATATTACTTATATCTTACTTATAAAAATTTATACCATTCAAAATTTATGTCAAAATTTATTTTTTAATAGTTAAAACTAGATTATTGCCAATGTTTAAACACGGGTTAATGTTGACTTTAATATTTAAAATTATTTTAAAATTTAAAGTAACTATTTTTTTTTTTTTTGGTCGGGGAACTAATTGTTTAATCTTACTTATATCTTACTTATAGAAAATTATATCATGTATGTCAAAATTTAATTTTTAATAGTTAAAACTAGATTATTGCCAATGTTTAAACACGGGTTAATGTTGACTTAATATTTAAAATTATTTTAAAATTTAAAGTAACTATCATTCGTAAAATTGAACAAAATATTTGACACCCGATATCCGGTTCAGATATATCCAAAAATTTCAAATTTGAGTTCGAACCAATTTATATAATTAAATGCACAGTATATTTTTTCATATAGCCAAATAACCGAATTTCAAATGAAGATACCCAAAAAAATATAAACAATTTTACCAACATACTTTATTGCCAATCACAACTTATTTTTGTATTTATACTTTAATCATATAAAAATCAAAACTAAACTAATTGCTATAAATACATGAATAATATATTTTTCTTATATCCAAATAATTAAACGTAAACTGAATTGAGCCCGACATTCGTGATTTCCATTTTTACATTTTTTATATCTTAGAATCAAATTCAAATACGATTTTTATGGATACCCGTCAATACCCCAAATTTTAGTCAGATTTATCAACATAATTGTGTATTTTATGTTTTAAAAAAATTGTGTATTTTATGTTTTGCATAGATATAATTAATTTTTCATTCTTAACATGGAGAAGTAACTAATAATTTTATGGAGATGGATATTTTAGTGTAGTTATCCGTGAGAAATAAAAATATAAAAACATGAATATATTTATTATAATTATAAATATGGTACATGTTTAATATATGAATTTTTGATATAACATTTATTAGAAAGGACCATGAAAAGTGACCATAAATAGTATTTAAAGAAATAAAAATATAAAAACATGAATATATTTATTATAATTATAAATATGGTACATGTTTAATATATGAATTTTTGATATAACATTTATTAGAAAGGACCATGAAAAGTGACCATAAATAGTATTTAAATTTACTTTTAAAATTTAAATTTTCCAACAAAATAAAATTCAGACTTTTTTTATGAATTTTAAAAAATTCAAAAAGATATTTTTTTAAAAAATAATTGTTACGTTGAAAATTTATATTTTCTAAATAACAAAAGAAATTGGTAAATATTATCGCCCATTAATGATATTTTTTATATTTGCTTTTTTTTATTGGCAATTTCATGTAAGTTTTTTTTTCTTCAAAAAAAATGTATTTATATTTTGTAATTTTCAATCTTATAATATTTAACATCCGATATTCGATTCAAATCTATCCAAAATATCAAATCCGAGTTCGAACCAATTTATATAATTAAATGAACAATAGATTTTCTTCTATACCCAAATAACATAACTTAAAACTGTAGATACCCAAACAAAATTTAAACAATTTGACCAACATACATCATCATCAATCATAACATATTTTTGTATTTATTTTTTGCATAATATATTTTATTCATATAAAAATCAAAACAAAACTAACTGCTATAAAGATAAATGAATAGTATACTTTTTCTTTATCCAAATAATTGAATCTAAACTCGAATTGAACTCGATATTTGTGATATCGACTTTCATATTTTTTATAGATAGATTTTCTTCTATACCCAAATAACATAACTTAAAACTGTAGATACCCAAACAAAATTTAAACAATTTGACCAACATACATCATCATCAATCATAACATATTTTTGTATTTATTTTTTGCATAATATATTTTATTCATATAAAAATCAAAACAAAACTAACTGCTATAAAGATAAATGAATAGTATACTTTTTCTTTATCCAAATAATTGAATCTAAACTCGAATTGAACTCGATATTTGTGATATCGACTTTCATATTTTTTATAGGTTAAAAATCAAATTCAAAAAAGATATTTATTGATACCCGTTAATATTCCAAATTTTAGTCAATTTTATCAACATAATTATGTTTTGCATATATATAATTAAATTTTCATTCTTAAAATGGAGAAGTAATTAAAATTTCTATGGAGATGAATATTTCAACGTAGTTACCCGTTAAAAATAAATAAAATATAAACAACGTGGATTAAGTTACATTTAAATCATTACTCGTGTTAAACACATGTTTATAATTACTTTCCAAATTTGAATCATTAATATTATAATTTAAAATATGTATCCAAATTCGTTTGACAAAAAAAAAATATGTATCCAAATTAGATTTGAGTAAATTTTTCAATATAAAATTTCTGAAACTAACCCGTTAAAAATAATAAATCCAAAATATAAAAAATGAACAACATGTTTAAATCTCCAAGTTGTAAATCTTAAAGAGCATTGTAATACCCGTGTTGATCAGTAAGCTTATCATCGACAAAATCTCTCGATGACAGTGCATGACTAATCGATGATCCAATGAAAGCACGGACATTTTATGGTCGATGAATTCTCTCGGTCATAAGGATCTGTGGTACACTAAAGATCGACAATAACTAACCCGCGGTACGCGTATAATCGAGAAAACCTATTCGGATCAATTAGACACTCGATCATGACTCAAACACTCGACATTTACGATCAAAACATACACTCCCATGCATGCAAAGTACTGTAGCTAATGGACTCGACATTTACGATCAAAACATACACTCCCATGCATGCAAAGTACTGTAGCTAATGGAGTATGATGTCATGTTGTTTTTTGAAGTGGAAATGAAATGATTATGTCTTCGGTTGTGTGTCTTCACGAGAGCTGAGATTCCTCCACTCGATCCGACATTTCCATGCAAGATTCAGGTCTCTTTTGAGCTGTCTTTGTGCATGAGAATCAACCCAACACTTGCCTAAACCCGAGCTAAGATGACATGCGAATTGCTAAGTGTAACACCTTGGAACCATTGGATTATTGCATGTAATCCTCACCCTCCATCCATTTCGCCTCTTTGCCTATAAATAGGACCTCTACCTCACCGTTTAGCGAGTTTAGACACTCCAAAAACACTCTAGAGAAATCTAGAGAAGAGAGACATTCTGAAGGTGGCTTATCGGATTCATTGTTGATTTCCGGTAAGTTCCATCCTCTCCCAAGTAAGATCTGAGTGTTCTAGGGTCGTGAGAGAGTTGAGGAAGAGCTAGGAAGGAGCTGGAGTGCAAGGAACCAGCTAGGAAGGAGCTGGAGTGCAAGGAACCATCCGCAAAAGCCAAAACCTTAGGTGAGTGGGGTTCATTTCATAATCGCATAGTTCTACCTAATTTCATGATTCATTCTTTGCAAGTTTGTTGTTTGTGAGCCGGGGATGGGTAGTATAGATGTAGATTTGAATGTTAGGATATTGTTTATGCATTTTGATAATTGTTTGTCATGCATGTTAGTTGATTAGAGTCTTTAGACATAGATTTGTCTAGATTGTCTGATTTTTCATAGTCTTGCATGAATTTCTAAAAAAATTTTGGCTATGATTCTCGAGCTGGTCTTTCAACTATGTTAGGTAATATAAATTAAATATTTTTGAAAATTAGTCTCGAGGTCTAGTCTTAAGTATATGATTTGATAATGAGTTTTTGGTAAAATTGGACTATTTCATTATACAATGTGAAATGGTATTTGAAATTGAAAGAAATGTTTTCCAAGCAATCTGATTTGAAACTAGACTCATAAAAGAATTCTTTGAAAGTGGTTTCATAATTTTTGGACAAGTATTTCGAAAGATATGATTTTTGAAAGATGATTGTTATATTCTGTCTTTACAAAGTATCCGATTTGGTATATAACCTTGAAAATGTTATCTATAAAGCTTGACGTTTCTTAAACGTACTTTTCTCATAAAGTAGACTCTCTGAGGTTTTCAAATTGCTAAAAAGTTTGAGATTTGGTTAAGTATTGTGAAAGTTATGAATTTTGAAATTTTTAAGTAAGATTTGGTTAAGTATTGTGAAAGTTATGAATTTTGAAATTTTTAAGTAATAATCTGTTTTTGTATTATACCCGATTTGAAAGATGAATTTGAAAATGTTACTTATATGGTTTGAAGTATCATGAACGTATTTTTCTTATAAACTAGACCCTATGAGGTTTCTGAAATGCTAAAGATTTTGATATTTGGTAAAGTATTCTACGAGTTATGATTTTTCAAAGCTATCGGATTTCTAAAGAATGCTCTGTTTTTGTAAGATACCCGGTTTGACAAATGAACTTGAAAACGTTACTTATAAGACTTGACGTATTTTGAACGTAATTTTCCTATAAAGTAGACTCAATGAGGTTTCTAAAACACTAAGAATCTTGGAATTTGATTGAGTACATTGTAAGTTATGGATTTTCAAAGTATTCGGATTTCATAAACATGTTCCGTGTTTCCGAGCTTAAACTTTGAGGTTTGTTTGTGTTTTGAAAACTAATTATAAATGATTTGCTAAGTGTCTGAGATTGAGTAGAGTCTAGACTAAATAATTATTGATTCATATAAGGTCTTGTAATGAGTTAAGGCATATAGACATGTACATGTGACAAGTTTGCATAAATTGAACTAAGTGTAGTAATTGCATCGAGTTATTGCATTGTCTAAGTGAGTCTAAGACTAGGACATACTTAGTCATTTGAATTATTGCATACACATATGAATGAGATTAAGTCTAAGGTATTGCATTACATAAGTAAGCTTAAGATTAACACATCTTAGATGGGTAATGGGTTCGTATACTCCCCATTGACATTATTAGTTTGATTGAATTATCATATGGTGATTGCTTGAATGCATACATGATTGTGTAATTGTTATGACATGCTTACATTGCTATGGTTTGAATGTGTTCATACTTGATTGCTTGCATATACTCGTATAGGATTAAGATGAATTAATAGTTAAAACTTGATTGAATTATCATTGTTTGAATTCATACTTGATTATTATTGATTGAATGTGATATGCACGTTAGGGTTTGTTAAGGTATTGATATAATATGATTGAATTGATGTGTATTGTTGTGTGAATGCATGATTGATTGAAATTGCTTGAATTATGTTATACTCATATAAGATATAGTCTTGCATAGACCAGAAACATATTGTTATTGTGACTGAATATTGATTAATTCAAGAAATAAACCTTGATTGAAAATGTGATTGTTATTTATGAATTATGATAAGTAATACTTGAATGATTGATTGTGTTGTTATTATTCGGATATGTCTTGTTTGATGTATGCATTGATATGTTGTTGATATTGTTTGATTGCTTGCATTGTTATGCTTGTTGTTTGATAAGATACTCTTGCTTGAGTATGTTCTTGATTGTGTTGAATTGCTTGTGTCAAGGATAGTATTGATTGTGTGATAGTCTAGTTGACTGTAACACCCTACCCCGCTACTCTCGAGGTTTCCACGTCTATTTTCGTTTCCATAGACTAACAATC
>CM071717.1:57123705-57134402 GCA_036630335.1 Physaria fendleri | reverse complement strand
TAAATTTATTCTAATGTTAATTTGTAATTAGTGTTTATCTATAATTATTGTTATCTAAATTATTTTTTAAAATATTCAAATATTTATTGTTAAAAAAATATTTTTGTTAGGTAAATAATAATTATAGATAAATACTAAGATTTTAGATAAAATAAATACTAATTTCAGATAAGTTATAAATTTTTTTTATGATATATTAGTTTTTTTTAAATCATAACAGTATTTGTAAATATAGATTTTTTTCAAATAATATATAGGAGATATTATATATTATTTATTTATATTGAGTTTTATCTATTAAAAAAAAAACAATCTGTTTGACCAAAAAATAGGAAGAGAAACTTGTAATTCCTTTATTTTTTATTTATTTGTGTCACTCACACATTTACTTATTTATTTATTATATATATTCTTCTATATTTTTTTTAGTCTATATTTATATAAATTTATGCTCAACCCTTTCCTCAATTTTTTTTTTCTCTAGGCTTAGTTGTTTTTGGTGCGGGTACAGTAAGGTGATTTCAAGGGGGTGGTTCCGTTTAGCTCCAAAATTGATTGAGTTGTTCTTGTGACTTGTTCGATCTGTTTGATTCTTTTCAACTCTGTGCATGATTTAAATTGATTGAGTTGTTCTTGTGACTTGTTCGATCTGTTTGATTCTTTTCAACTCTGTGCATGATTTTGATTTCGTGTTTGTGCTACTCTTTGGTTAGTTCTATTAACCTCGAAGATTCGGTGGACAATTTTTTTCTGATTTTTACTTCATTTTTTATTTCTTTCTTAGCCCTAATCATCGTTTAGCTACTTCAAAAATCATCTAGGGCTTTTGGTGGTTCATCATCTTGTGGTTCCATTCGATTTTTTCTTTCAACTGTAATTTTGGTTTAAGCGTGTTGTGCCCACGATTTCAAATTTGGGTATAGTGATCATGCTTGCTAGATTTTAATTTTGTGTTATAGAAACAGAACTGTGATGAAGTGTTTGATTGTTTTTTGTTTGTGTCCACAGAATTTGTGCAAGGAAGCATTTTGGTGGTTGGAGAGGGAGTATATCCTATGACGGGGAAGCGATCTAAGACTAATTGCAAATCTGCTTCTCATAAGCTGTTCAAGGATAAGGCTAAGAACCGTGTTGATGATTTGCAAGGGATGCTTTTGGATCTTCAATTTGCTAGGAAAGAGTGTAGGACTACTGATGTCACAATCCTTGAGGAGCAAGTGAATCAGATGCTTCGTGAGTGGAAATCTGAGCTCCATGAGCCCTCTCCAGCTTCATCCTTGCAGCAAGTATTGGTTTTTTTTTGTTTTGTTTCACAATTGCATCTTCTTGATTTGTTGTGACTTGTGACTTGCATGGTTTGTTTGCTTTTTTTGGGTTTTATATGAAAAAACTTGTTATCATGATTTTGATGGCAAAAGGTGTTGTTTTCATGGGTTCGTTTTCTTTTGTAGTTTGAGTTATTGTTAGTTTGTGTCCTTTTGTTTTGCATAGGAGGATGGTACTCTAGGGGGGTCTTTTTCATCAGACATTTGTCGCCTGCTGCAGCTCTGCGATGAAGAAGATGATGCAACCAGCAAATTAGCTGCATCCAAACCCGAACCTGCTGATCAAAATCTTGAAGCTGGAAAAGCTGCTGTCTCTCAAAGGGTCACTTGCTTCAATTTTTATAATGGTGCTTTAGTTGTATGTGGAGTTCATTACTTTGTTTTAATACCGAGGCCATGGTAAATTTTGACAGGGATACAATTTGGTTCAGGGGAAGTCAGAACACGAAATTCCATTGGCTTATCATTGTAAAGATCCGTCCTTTGTAGTTGGCAACAACAACAACTTTGATGGAACTGCTCATTTGGCATATAATCAGTTTGATCTGCAACAAGATTTTGAGCCAAACTTCAATGGTAGTTTCAACGTTTGTCCCAGTTATGGTGTAGAGGGTCCTCTACATATCTCTGCTCTCATGCCGACTATCTGTCCTCCACCTTCTGCATTCTTGGGTCCAAAATGTGCTCTTTGGGATTGCCCTAGGCCAGCTCAAGGATTTGACTGGTTCCAGGATTACTGTAGCAGCTTCCATGCTGCACTGGCTTTCAATGAAGGGCCACCAGGTATGAATCCTGTTGTGCGTCCCGGAGGCATCGGTCTGAAAGACGGTCTTCTTTTTGCTGCTCTACGAGCTAAAGCTGGAGGGAAAGATGTCGGTATTCCTGAATGTGAAGGAGCTGCAACTGCTAAGTCTCCATGGAATGCTCCAGGTAGGCTTTTCCCTCTTATAATTCACATATATGTTAATTGATCACCATTATTGTACTGATAAAATTTCTGGTGTGACTGTAGAGCTCTTTGATCTCACGATTCTAGAGAGTGAGACACTAAGGGAGTGGCTATTCTTTGACAAGCCAAGGAGGGCCTTTGAGAGCGGGAACAGAAAGCAAAGATCTTTACCAGATTACAATGGTCGCGGTTGGCACGAGTCACGTAAACAGATCATGGTCGAGTTTGGAGGGCTCAAGAGATCTTACTACATGGATCCACAGCCTCTGCACCATTTCGAATGGCATCTTTACGAATACGAGATCAGCAAGTGCGATGCTTGTGCCTTGTACAGACTTGAGCTCAAGCTTGTGGATGGGAAGAAGAATTCAAAAGGCAAAGTTTCAAACGACTCTGTGGCTGATCTGCAGAAGCAGATGGGAAGACTCACAGCAGAGTTCCCTCTAGAAAATAATACCAATAACGCCAAAAGAAGAATTCAAAAGGCAAAGTTTCAAACGACTCTGTGGCTGATCTGCAGAAGCAGATGGGAAGACTCACAGCAGAGTTCCCTCTAGAAAATAATACCAATAACGCCAACAACAACAACAAACGCTGCATCAAAGGAAGACCTAAAGTGAATACAAAAGTCGTCACCGGGAATGTTCAGAACACAGTAGAGCAGGCCACTGACTGTGGAGTAGGTGAAGAGTTTTAACTATCTGGTCGGAAATCTAAGCTGTTGCTTACAATTTAATTAGGCAGCTGCAGCAGAAGAAGCTTCTACATCTTGTAGAGCGAGTAATGAATTTTCATGACTCGATATTTTATTTCTTATATTATAACTCTCTCTACCCATGGACTATGTATATATATAACAAGAAGAGATGCAGAAGACTGTCTTGGGTTTTGGTAGCTTTGTTTTAACATAGCAGGAAAAGTAAATGTGAGGTGGTGACGGCTTCTTTTATAATTCAGTCCTTGGATGTGAAGTTATGTTCACTAACATTTTCCGTTCATATATTTCGATGCATTTTGGACACTCTTTTGTGATATATAATGCAGATCACAAATTATGAAATGTTACAAGCAATAAATCATTATAATACAGGTGTTGTAAAAATTTCATCTAAAGAGACAGTAACTTAACTAAGGTTATTGTCGCAATAATGGTCTAACCAATGCAAAAGGGCGTTCTGAATTCACAGACATTAACAATTCCAACACAACTACTTTTGTTGGAGGGTGATTCTTGAGACCAGGTTCAACCAGCCCTGCAACAGAGAGAATGAACACATCATCCTCATAATCTTACAAACATAAAAGCAATGATATTAAGGAATCGACAGAAGAATCATGGAGTTACCCGGCGAGAGTTTTTTTCCTCCATAAAGTTCTCTAGTTAAAGGATTAGCAGCCCAGTGATTCACACCCACCCGGCTAGTCGGTTGGAATCCTATAATTTTACCTTCAGATGATAACACTACCTGCTTCCATTTTAAAATCAGACATATAAATCATCAAAGATGAAGCAGAAGTCCATTTAAAGAATTTCAATTCATCACAATTCACTGCACTTACCTGATAAGTAGCGATATCTTGGGCAGATGCCTTTGCGTCTTCGTTGAGTTGTTCCAGAAGAGAAGAGCTTGTGACGATTTGATCTTCAGCAGACTTAGCGCTCCTGGTTTCTTTCAAGTAATCAGGTACTTCTCCAATCCATGCACCTATGCTGCTTTCTAAGGTTATCTCCCCTACCCAGCTGTAAGCATCTTTGAGCTTGTTGATGAGTAATCCGCAGAATGAATCCAACTACACATTTGATGTTTCAAACTTTAGTTTTTGAAAATAATGAAAAATGCACCATAAATTGGACACCAACACCAGATATCCATCTATATGAACTAGTGTTTTTGTAATCCATACCTTAGAGGAAACTGAAGATTGATGAGATAACAGTTCACTCTCTGACCATGAAATATCTTGGCTTTTTCCAAGATACTTTCTCTCGGTTTTCTGAGGAAAACAGAATTGAGCTGCGGCACTCACAGCAAGAAGAAGAATTCCACTGGCCATAGTGACAGATATGATTTTTAACAAAGACAATCCTCTCTGTCAATAGAGATGAAGCAAACGAAAAGAAAAAGTTAACAGAAGTTTTACAGGCAAAGCTACCAAAACTAAATTAAATCAATTGGAAACGAAAAGAAAAAGTTAACAGAAGTTTTACAGGCAAAGCTACCAAAACTAAATTAAATCAATTGGCTCTGATTACATACACATTATCAGACACCAAACCCGAAAGATTGACAAATCTCTGTCCAATAGTCAATACCTTTTCATTGGGCAAGTTTGCATAATTTCCAGAAACATCACATGGTAGCTGTTTTTTGGGCAGTGAGTACATATCTTCAAAGTAAATATCCAATGCTTCAGCCAATCCAACCTACAGAGTATTATACAAGTGTCAGGAAAGTAGGGGATTCCATGAAAAAGCTATGCATGGAAACAAACACCTTGTCACCATAGAGCTCATAAAATGCTGCAGTACGAAATTTTATGACACTAAATCCCATGATTAATAATATCTTTCATCCTGCTCACTTTGAATCCCATAGAATCTATCATCATCTACTTGTTTCCTGTATAGGAAAAAAGGAATGTCACTTTGAATCCCATAGAATCTATCATCATCTACTTGTTTCCTGTATAGGAAAAAAGGAATGACTACATTTTGATGGATTCTACACTGTCTAAGGCCAGATATCCACCATTTTTTGAATGATATCCGAAACCTTTAGGTATACTTAACAGACTAACATAAAATGGCTCCATATTATCAAATAACTAAGATGACTAAAAACTGATAACCTAGAAATGTGAAATGCTTTTTAGACTAAGCGATATGCTATAACTAAGATGACTAAAAACTGATAACCTAGAAATGTGAAATGCTTTTTAGACTAAGCGATATGCTTGCCAGACATATATAAATGGGGTGCCACACTGTCATTCCCAGTCCTAGACAAAGCATCAAGAACAAAAGCATAGATGGGCAGTCTACACAAAGAAAGAGAGAAAGTCTATACCATTTGGGAGTGGGTTAGAAGAACCTCCCACTTATTCTCGCTAGACTTTCTCCATCCCTCAAGCTTTAGGTCCGCAAGTACTGTAGTATCAACTTCAAGTCGATATGCGGGTAAATACTCACTTGCCCAAGTACTAAATCCAGGGCCACCAAATTTTTCCAACTTAGAATAGGCAGACATGTTCCACCACCGACTTCTTTGCCTAGTGTCTGGAAGTTTGAAAGTTTCCTCCCTGGACTGGTAATACTCAAGCAAGTGATTGGTATTCTGCTCATCATCAAATACCTTATGCAGGACAACAGAGCAGTCCCTTGAAGCAATTCTCTTGTGTTTAGAGAACATCTTCAAAAAGGGAAACTTAGCTTTTCCCAGAAATTCATCAAGGAAAGTCTTCTCAGTGCTTTGAAGAGCCGAGATGCATATAACTTCTGCAATAACAGATATAACCCGTTCATCGGATGAGCTCAGAGTGAACGATGTAGAAACCTGCTCATACGAAATGAATAAGACAACTGAACCTATCAGCATCAATTTCTACTTGCGATACTAGAAACATCACATCAAGGAGAAGTTAACCTCTCGATTGTTCTGGAAATCTTCCATTTCTCTTTCAGCTCCAGGTGCAAATAACATCAGCTGAAAGTTCCAGAGCTGTCTCAAAACAACCTGCCTGAATGTCATCGCAAGTATGTTTTTGGATAAGTCTTCATTGGAAAGTTCCGAAAGTTCCAGAGCTGTCTCAAAACAACCTGCCTGAATGTCATCGCAAGTATGTTTTTGGATAAGTCTTCATTGGAAAGATCCTTGGATAGAGACCGCCGTAGAGTTCTAGCTCGCTCTTTAACTTTCTTAGTAGGCAAGAACTGTTACAAAACATGACACCTTGAAATATCAAAACTCAGTGCTGAAAATGCAGAATCAAAAAGAATCAATATCACCCGGATTTCAAAATTAACACCGATCCATGAAAAGATGAAGAGGAAAAATTCACCAATCTGGTTGATACAGTAGCCTTAGGGTCAGATCCCCCGGGAAAAACAGTCTCGACCACCATAACAGGGACATTCTCACGAAGATGGTCATCGGCAGCTTCACCACCGTCAGCAGCAGCCGCAGTTAAAGCCTGATCAAAAGCAACTGTACCAACGAGGCTGAGCCGAGCTGAATTGTTCTCGTACGTCCGCACACATGGAAGAGCTACCCCATCAGATTCCGCCACGAATCGGATAATGTCATCCTCCACAGAAGGATTCTTAGAGAAACGGATAAAAGACACGAAATTTCTTCTCCGGAGTGGAATTAATGGAAAAGATTGAAAATTTCGGGAAGGAAAGAGAAGTGAGGAAGAAGAAGAAGAAGAAGAAGCAGTAGAAACATAAGACATCGACGGACAGATAAATTCACCCGAGTCGAAATTAACAAGAAGAAGAAGCAGTAGAAACATAAGACATCGACGGACAGATAAATTCACCCGAGTCGAAATTAACGTTGCCCTTATCTCTTTTCTTTGAGTCTCATAAACCCTAAGGGAGGCTTATGAATTCTGGTGTATTAAAAAAATTTCATTTTTGTGATTTCAAAAATTAAATAACTATTTTATAAAAATGTGATTTGCGAATTATTTTTCCAAGGAAATAGAAGTCATCTGAAAGAAAGAAACTTTAAAGACGATGACAATGGCGAAGAAGAGTCAAATCCCTGATAACAATACTACTTCTTCGTCGGTGAAGACACCGACACCGACACCGACACCGGAGATCGGATCGGGTTTTGGTAAAAGGATATCGTATTATAACCCGCCGGAGTCGGTGAATCCGGATCAGGCGACGCTAAGAGAGCAGTGGAAATTCGCTATCCGGCAGTACAGCAAGTGGTATTCGCACGCCTGGGGAACTGCGATTCTCGCCGGAGGAGTCTTCTTCGGACTCGGTTGGATCATCAAGGGCTCTAATCCTCTTCCGTCTCTTCAATCGAGTACTAAGCAACCTCCTTCTCCGAGCGATGAAGAAAAATGATTCCGAATCTGTGTTTTCTGGTGAGGTTCATGTTTTTCAATTAAGGAAACTCGATTCTTAGGGTTAAGTATTTGAATGTATATTGCGATTATCCTAAATGTTCAAATGTTTGTTCTTGTGTAAATGCCAAGCACATTCTAGAATCGTTATAGCTCATTTAGATCCTTTAACTCTGCGTTAACTACACTTTACTTGATTCGAAGAGATCAAAATCTACTTAGAAGAAGAAGAAGCAGTAGAAACATAAGACATCGACGGACAGATAAATTCACCCGAGTCGAAATTAACTTTGCCCTTATCTCTTTTCTTTGAGTCTCATAAACCCTAAGGGAGGCTTATGAATTCTGGTGTATTAAAAAAAATTCATTTTGTGATTTCAAAAATTAAATAACTATTTTATAAAAATGTGATTTGCGAATTATTTTTCCAAGGGAATAGAAGTCATCTGAAAGAAAGAAACTTTAAAGACGATGACAATGGCGAAGAAGAGTCAAATCCCTGATAACAATACTACTTCTTCGTCGGTGAAGACACCGACACCGGAGATCGGATCGGGTTTTGGTAAAAGGATATCGTATTATAACCCGGCGGAGTCGGTGAATCCGGATCAGGCGACGCTAAGAGAGCAGTGGAAATTCGTAATCCGGCAGTACAGCAAGTGGTATTCGCACGCCTGGGGAACTGCGATTCTCGCCGGAGGAGTCTTCTTCGGACTTGGTTGGATCATCAAGGGCTCTAATCCTCTTCCTTCTCTACAATCGAGTCCTAAGCAACCTCCTTCTCCAAGGGATGAAGAAAAATGATTCGGAATCTGTGTTTTCTGGTGAGGTTCAAGTAATTAAGGAATCTCGATTCTTAGGGTTAAGTATTCGAATTTATATTGTGATTATCCAAAATGTTCATTAACCACACTTTGCTTGATTCGAAGAGATCAAAAATCTATTCAGAGTCTGTTATGTTGCTTATAGATGATTAAGCTCAGGGTTGAGTTTTCTTTGAGCTCATAAGGAATTGTAATTTGTAACATTTTGTCTTTCCCATAGATGAAGTGTCAAGTTTTTACAATTGTTTTCAGTACGCTAGAAGTTAGATTTCACATAATGCTATGTATTTTAGATACTTCCTGATTATTTTGTTACACTCAAGATCTGCAATCTTCTTATTCTTCATGTTTGCTGTCTTTTAGCTTTAATTACCCGACAAAACTTGGAATTGAAGAAACATATGGAACCACAATTTGCTGATATTTTCAATCATATGCTATAAACTGATAAAGCTGTTCCAACCTCTATCTGCAGATGAGGACAAGCAGACCATGAGACGCCAGATTGTGCATCAGCAATATTTTCATGTATATTATGGAGAACTTCGATTGACAGAAACAGAGAGAGAGAGAGAGAGCATAAAGCAAGCTATTGTAGAGCGTAGAAATGAAACAAAAAACCTTCAGAGTGAACTTTGATGTCTGATAAATTGCAGGAATGTATACAAATTTGCAGGAAAATAGTGAAAAAATGGTTGATGCTGAACAATGAAATACTAGAAAGAGAAGTATGTCTCTATGAAATAGTGAAAAAATGGTTGATGCTGAACAATGAAATACTAGAAAGAGAAGTATGTCTCTATGCAGACACCAACGGCTCCTCGGTAATAAGCACTTGTGATGGCTCGGTACCTAGTAATAAAGTTTCATTTTGGTTCATCTTGCAAAAACTCTATAGATAGATATTAAGAGTAATGTTTTAAGCAAAATACCTCTCTTGTCCGGCTGTATCCCAGATTTGAGCTTTGACAATCTTATCGTCGCATTGGATGCTACGTGTGGCGAATTCAACACCGATGGTGGCACGTGAGTCATGGCTGAAATCGTTTTTGGTGAAACGAGATAACAGGTTGGATTTTCCGACACCGGAATCTCCGGTTAAGACAACCTTGAAGAGGTAATCGTAATCGTCTTCTGCCCTATATGCTCCCATCTTCCGTCAGAAATTTAACCTCTTTTTGTCTTTATGAGGTTATTAGTAAGACACGATTGTATCTGATAATGATGAAGGACTTTTCGATGTTCCAAGACCTTGGGATGACAATGAGAAATCCTAATTTTCTTATTGTGTTTTGTTCTAAAAAAAATAGTTTTATTTTTATGTTGGTTTTAAGGTTTTCTAAATTAGAGGAGACGCCAATTTAAGTTTTGAATTTGGGAAGACAGCGAGAAGAAACAGAAAATCAAGGAATCTCCTCTGCTTTCAAAAATTGTTTTGTTTGGCTAAACATAAACATTTCTAAATTTCTACCGCTTAAAAATAAAGAGATTTGTAGGCAGCAGCAGCATTGACAATCTTATCGTCGCATTGGATGCTACGTGTGGCGAATTCAACACCGATGGTGGCACGTGAGTCATGGCTGAAATCGTTTTTGGTGAAACGAGATAACAGGTTGGATTTTCCGACACCGGAATCTCCGGTTAAGACAACCTTGAAGAGGTAATCGTAATCGTCTTCTGCCCTATATGCTCCCATCTTCCGTCAGAAATTTAACCTCTTTTTGTCTTTATGAGGTTATTAGTAAGACACGATTGTATCTGATAATGATGAAGGACTTTTCGATGTTCCAAGACCTTGGGATGACAATGAGAAATCCTAATTTTCTTATTGTGTTTTGTTCTAAAAAAAATAGTTTTATTTTTATGTTGGTTTTAAGGTTTTCTAAATTAGAGGAGACGCCAATTTAAGTTTTGAATTTGGGAAGACAGCGAGAAGAAACAGAAAATCAAGGAATCTCCTCTGCTTTCAAAAATTGTTTTGTTTGGCTAAACATAAACATTTCTAAATTTCTACCGCTTAAAAATAAAGAGATTTGTAGGCAGCAGCAGCATCATGTGTGTTACCTACATATACGAAGTGTATATGCTCACTCTTGATTAGATAATGCAGATAAAGCACACTCTTGTTTAGAGTTTTAACTTTTTTTTAAGGTCAGTCGGTATTATGTTTGGGAAGTTTTTAAAACAAATCTCAGATCTGATAAGTCTATGGATCTTGATACTGCAACAATATATTTTCTCCAAATCACTGGTATATTGATTAAGAAGAAAAAAAAAAAAACCCATTCAAGATAAATGATTACAGTCAGCTAAGGTATGCGAATAGAATATCACTCAATTCATCATTAATATAGATAGATGGTTCTTGATAGAATCCAAAAGTACAGGAAAGTTAAACTATAAAAAAGCTGTAGTAAGAATTGAGCAACCCTGACTTGAAGAAGAGTTAGAGTCATCAGTTTCTCGAGGCTAGAAAACGGAAACTTCTCAGAATGGGATCTCTATCCAAACCGAGGC
>CM071717.1:57089472-57123605 GCA_036630335.1 Physaria fendleri | reverse complement strand
CTGAAAAAATGAGAAACAAAACCCAAAAGAGACATTCCAACATATCCTTGTAATATATTTTTTTGTGCTAACTTATTATTTAAAGACCAGTCAATGAGAATTAAAAAAAAGTTAATGTCAAGATTTATATTTGTCGACTTTCATCTATTTTAGTTTATTGTTTAACTCGTGACTAATGGCAAATAAATCCAACTATTTTATGAGTATCAAATACTTATCCTGAATTCTTGTATTTATAAAAAAAAAATAAAGAAATATACAACTAGACCAGACCAACCATCGTTAATTTTTGAAGTCAAGTATAATAAGCTAGTTTGTTTTCTCCCTAACTTTAGTAATTTTTTAATTTCAACTATTATTTAGAACATGAATTCCCATGTGTTATTGACATGCAATACAACGTTACATATTCTAATCAGTCATTTACAATGAAATTATTATTCAAGACCGAATCTACATTCATACCATTAGAGTTACTTCTAGTCTTTTATATGAATAGTCTTACAAATAATCTTTATCTATCATTTTAAAGAAATTTTTGGTATATGACATTAATTATTAAAGAATATGTCACTGAAAATGTGAAGAAAAATAGAAAAGAAAAATCTTACTAAATATGTCAATAAGCGAGATGAAACTGCCACAAGAAAAATTGGTATTTTTTCAAACTGACGCCGTGTTAGGCATGGGCAAAAGTAATTGAAACCGAAGAACCGAACCGAATCGAACCAAAAAAATAGGGTTTGGATCCGGATCCAGATCTTTAGAAATATCCGAACAATTTCTAATATTCAGGATCCGCGGATCTCGGATATTGCCCTAACCGAACCGAGAACCGAAATGTATGCACAGTTACCCGAAATATTTATACTATAATATATTATATATACATATATGATATGTCTCTTCACCAAACTGAGAAAAAGAAGTGTACATAAATCATAAGTGTGTATATGTTATTTTGTTTCAAAATGAAAGAAAGGATTAGTAGATTAATACATGTGGACTAATGGGGCCATTCTTATTAACGTAGCACAAAAATTAAAGGGTCTATTTTTGGAACTAGCACTTTGTCCGTACACCTTGTAAGAAATAGCACCTGGTGTACGGACTATTTTTGGAACTAGCACTTTGTCCGTACACCTTGTAAGAAATAGCACCTGGTGTACGGACAAGGTATACGGACATGGTAAATGTCCACTTTGTCCTTTTGGTAAACGATTATCTTTCTGGTAAATGTTTTGTTTACCATGTTTACCAATGTGATTTTGGTAAATGGTATTCGGTAAACGATTTCAAAGGGTTATTTTTGTCATTTTGTCTCGGTAAATGAACAAAAAATCAGGAAGGTGTACGGACATGGTGCTACTTTTCACAAGTTGACCAAAAAAATGCTATTTGTTGTAATTGATTCTTTTTTATAAGTGATAAATACTATTAATGATAATAATAATTTAGATACGACGATAGGTTTCATACAAAACAAATTTAAGCCATGAAAGTGAGGAAAATCGGTCTAGTTTGGGGTTTTCTGTAAATTCGAAGTAAAGCGATAGAGATGGATCTAAAACTAGTTGAGTTGAAATCGAGAGTATGGCCAAAGATTAAAGCGATAAACGTAAACAAACTCGGAACCAAAACGACAATCAACTAGCAAAAGAAAGAGCAGACAGGAAACGAAAGACACCTGAGAAGCGAAATAATAAGTTCTTTCATATGAGGACAAAACCCACGAGTTAAAAACGAAAGAGAGGCCAAACCTAACGCCTAATGCTAATGGGAAGAGGAACACTTAAAAACAGAAAAGGGAATGAACCTCTAAAGCTTAGAACCACAAGCCGCTCACACCTATGAGATAAGAACGAGTTATCCGGAGAACTAAGCCATATACTAACACCTAAATGGTGATTTTTCAATTATTCAGAGTTTTTAGATGTTTACAAATGATCAAAATTAAGAAAAGAAATGATTTCAAGATTATAATTATCAAAGGTACAATGGGAATCAAATAAAATATTGATGATCACCTATTAAAATGTATCAATGTAATATTTTTGTATTCAAATTAAATTTCCCAGCTATTTAGAGATTATTTAAGCTACTAAATTAGATGAAAAATATTATAGTACAATATATAAAGTCAAAATCATAGCTTATTGATAATAAATGATTGATTTACAATAATCAACCAGATTCTATAAAACTAAAGTATCAAAAGAAAACAAAACCGTGTGGTACAAGTCGTCTAGTTGAACAATTATTGAAGGATTAGTATATCTGATAAAAATAGGAAATGAGAAGGTGACAACTCATAATCTGAAATCTCTTTTGTGTTGATCTGTCATAAGTAAAATCACATGATTCTTTTGTTCAAAATTGTTAGTAAATCAATAGCTGTGGTATTAACTCTATTTACACCATACACATGTCTCCGATCAACTAAACCAAAAGTAGAAATTTTTGGATTACTAGAAAGTTTTATATCACTGTTTCTTGTCAATCATATCATTGTATAATTATTCTAAGTTTATATATTATATTTGAAAAAATTACGGTAAACCTAAATTTCTTTAGTCAGAAAATGTACATGGCTCAAATTGAACACGTTACGATAAGTATGTATAACAAGACATTATCCTAAACTATTTTCTTTTGGTCAACGTCATATCCTAAACTATTTTAATGAAATAATACGGTACAAAGACTAAAGTTTCAGCCCCAAAAAAAGCCCCAAAAAAAAAAAAAAAAAGTTGACAAAAAGGAAAAAAGAAGAAATGGCAAGCACGTACGTAAAAGTGGAATATAACTTTGGATTTTCTCCTAGTCCTATATATACACCTTTGTTTCAAATCTTTCTCCTTCCCTTTCTCCTACCTTTTCTTTTTGATTGTCCTCTGCGTTTTCATTAGCTCTCCATTTGTGTCATTGATCAGTTTCGAAATTTCAGGTTACATTTTCTTTCAACTTGATGTTATTTTATGTATCTGATTGCCAAAAAAAAAAAAAAAACATTTTAGATCAAATTCAATAATTGTATGATTGTATGTTTGTGATTATTATAAGTGGACAATGCGAAATAAGCCAAACAACACATAATCGTTATCCCTAAACATGCGGAGAGTTAAACTTGCACACTTATAATACTGTTTTGTTCCCACCATTTTTGTCTGAATCTATGTTTCATCTTCTTAATCAATTAAGCAAAGATTCTCTCTTTATATACATATTCTCAAGGAATGGGTAAAACAAGCCATCATCGAGTTAAAATGGAGATTGAGTACCCTAAATATGATACCCTTTTATTTGGTAAGGCATAAGTTGCTCTGTTTATGTTTTTTTCCCCCACAAATTTCTGTTTATTTCTAAACAATATATACAATTTTGTGGGAATTTTGCAGATCTTGATGATACCCTTTATCCATTGAGCTCTGGGATTGCTAAAGAATGTGGAAAAAACATCAAAAGTAGTTTTAAAGAAAATATATTTCTTGTTTTGCAAGTCATTAGGTTTTTCTTTAAATTTGGTTTATCTTTGTTTAGATTACATGATGGAGAAACTTGGAATCGACAAGAGTAAGAAACTTGGAATCGACAAGAGTAAGATCCTGGAGTTGTCTGATTCACTTTACAAGAATTATGGAACTACCATGGCCGGTCTCCGAGTATGTTTTCTTATCTCTAAATCCTAAACCACGAGAATGTTTTAACCAAATTCCGACTAAAAAATTAAATTTTTATTTCGTCATAATTTGGTCGGAATTCCGACCACCTGTAACCTGTAACCGGCCGATCCATTTGATCGGAAATTGGTCGAAAAAGGCTAATTTCGACCAAAAAAACAAACCAAGCCAGTGGTCGAAAATTGGCCCATTCTAGTAGTGTGTATAGGCCAAATCTGAATTTGGTTTTATCATATATATTTTCAGGCCATAGGTTATAACTTCGATTACAACGAGTATCACAGGTACATATAAACACAATACATCGGATAACATAACAAATCCTATGATGATTTTGAGATTTGTATCTTTCTTTCGCTTATCAGTTTTGTACATGGGAGACTACCTTATGAGAACATCAAGCCAGATCCAATTTTGAGAAGTCTTTTACTTAACTTACCTCAACGCAAAATCGTAATAAATCTCATCTCAAATTTAAACCAAAATTATATATTTTAATTTCTCATTTACATGTATCTCTCAAAATATTTTCAGATCTTTACCAATGCAGATAAATTACATGCAGCTAAAACCCTAGAGAGACTAAGGTTAACAGATTGTTTCGAGGGAATAGTGTGCTTTGAATCACTAAATTCCAGTAATTGCAACAACAATAATGATAATGAGAATGAGATCTTCGACATCATTAGATACTTATCTGATCATGCGAAGGTGGATTCAGTATTGCCTAAGACACCTATTGTCTGTAAACCATCTGAGTTAGCCATTGTTAAGGCTCTACAAATAGCTAACATCGATCCTCAAAGAACAGTAAGTGTCAAAAAATCTCAAAATCTTTAGACAGGATTTTTTTTTTTTTTTTCCACTTTTAGATAGTGTTCATGTAAATATTAATTTTTTTTTTATATGGTTTAGGTGGGGACTTCAAAGAGAGTGAAATGTGCAGATTATGCGATAGAGAACATTCATAATCTCAAAGAAGCTTTGCCGGAGCTCTTTGAATCGGAAGCTAGGCTTCAAAAAGTTAGGTACTCCGGTAAACTTACCGTGGAAACTCCAGTTATAGCCTAATTAATCCAACAGATAATTTGTTGTTTTACTATTTTTCTTATTATTTTTTAATTATTATTATCTATGGCTTTGTAATTCTGTAAAAAAAAAAAAAAATTTCAAACCCATTATGAGTTACTAGTTAATAAATAAATAATCTCATAATGAAATTCTTAGATATTTATATCATAATTTACTTTATATATATTCCAAATTTAAACTTTGATTACCCTTAAATTATAAATTATAGAAATTAGTTATATACCGGTTACATGATTCAACGCTAATTTTTAAGAAGCCCAATTTAAAATTAGGCCCGTTTAAAGCCCATTAGAATAAAAAAAATTAAACGGCAAATAAATTCAAACGATAAGGTGACGTGGCGAGAATCCGAAATTTTGATATCTGTAGCTCTCTCTACATCGTCTGAGCTCAAATGGCGACGATGATGACGATGAAGGCGACATTCTTCAATTCACTACTTCCAGTTAACACTTACAAATCCGGAGCTGTGAAGACTTCTTCATCTGTCTCAGTACCTCGTTCGTTTCAATTTAGCTCACTTGTTTCGGATTCAACTTCGGTTTGTGGTCTAAGGATCAGTACCTCGTTCGTTTCAATTTAGCTCACTTGTTTCGGATTCAACTTCGGTTTGTGGTCTAAGGAAGTTCTCCGGAACAAAACTCAGAAGAGTATCAGTTACAATCTCCGCCGCCGTAGCAACTGAACCTCTCACCGTCCTCGTTACCGGTGCTGGAGGAAGAACAGGTTCTCTCTCTATCTCTCTCTAATCCGTTACAATTTAGCTAAGATTATACCAGATTCTCTCAACAATGTGGTATAGTGAATTTCCATAAGAACACTGTTTAATTTTGATATTAGATTCTCTCAACAATGTGGTATAGTGAAATTCCATAAGAACACTGTTTAATTTTGATATTAGATTATCTCAACTATGTCGTATAGTGAATTTCCATAAGAACACTGTTTAATTTTGATATTAGATTATCTCAACTATGTAGTATAGTGAATTTCCATAAGAACACTGTTTAATTATGATATTAGATTCTCTCAACAATGTGCTATAGTGAAATTTTATAAGAATGCAGTTTAATTTTGATTGGTGAATGTGAATAGGTCAAATTGTGTACAAGAAATTGAAGGAGAGGTCCGATCAGTTTGTAGCGAGAGGATTAGTGAGGACAAAGGAGAGCAAGGAGAAGATAAATGGAGAAGATGAAGTATTTATTGGAGATATTAGAGATCCAACAGCCATTACTCCTGCTGTTGAAGGAATTGATGCTTTGGTTATTCTTACTAGTGCTGTACCACAAATGAAACCAGGTTTTGATCCTAGTAAAGGAGGAAGACCTGAGTTCTACTTTGAAGATGGAGCTTATCCAGAACAGGTGATAACAGCTACTAGTGTAGTGTCTTCTTGTTGGTTTCTTCATTGTTTTTGATCATTGGTGTCTTTTGGCAGGTGGATTGGATTGGTCAGAAGAATCAAATAGACGCTGGTTTGTATATTTCTGATGAGTTCTTGTATCTTCGTTTAGATGATCTGTTGATGATTGATCATCTTTGTTGAAACAGCTAAGGCTGCGGGAGTTAAGCAGATTGTTTTGGTCGGGTCGATGGGAGGAACAAACATTAATCACCCTCTCAATAGTATTGGCAATGCCAACATTCTATATATGATGTGTGTCCTATACGAGCAGGCGTTGCAGCTTGAGGAGGCAAAATTCAAAGCACTTGACTTGGCCTCAAAGCCCGAGGGAACAGGCACTCCAACAAAGGATTTTAAGGCTCTTTTCGCTCAAGTAACCACTAAGTTCTGAACTTGTATTTTTTTTGCTATCTTTGTCCTTATAGCAGAGTCCTAGGATTGACACTAAGAGGGATGAGTTATTTATGTGTCTGAAAACCGGCTCTTTCTATTTCTCATGTGTTCATGCTTGCCGTAAGTAACATCAAAAGCCTTTTGACTTATATTTAGAGACATATGTGTTCATAATCTTTAACTGTGATTTTAGTCACAAAAATATGCAATCTTGGAAAAATACGTGTCCTTACTCAAACTTCAAAAACATACTGAACTGTTTATCAAATGAGTTGGGCAAATAAACAGTCAAGTATAGATTCGTTGTAATATTTTCTAATCTAAGGCCCACCACTACTTTCCCATCAAAGTACTATTACAAGAACGACTTTACGATAAACGTTAGTGACACCATCATATTTATAAAAATGTGGTTACCTGGTTGCGACAAGCTAATGATACTCTGTATATTAGAGAGTGACTAGTGGGGACGATGATATAAGAGTTTTGTAATCGGGCGTCGGAGAAATACTAAAATACGCTTTGAGATTTGATGCATGGTAGCATACTAAATTACAGTTTGGTCGGAGAGAATGGCATCTCGTGTCTGACCGTATGAATAAACCTTTGAAGCGTGACGCCAAGTCTTGTTTAGACCGCGATGGAAGAATTATCTTAAGCCAGGGATCAAGAAAGAGTCTTTAAGTGAGGAAGAGCAACGTCTTGTGATATGTCTCCGGGAGAAACACAGCAACAAGTGGAAGAAAATAGCTGGACGGGGAAACGTTTAGGGAAATGGTTGGAGGTTTTTAAAGAGAAGATATGGAGGTTTTTAAAGAGAAGATAAAGAGAGTAATAAGAGAGTTGAGCCTATTGATGAGAGCAAGTATGATCGGATTCTTGAGAGTTTTGCCGAGAAGCTTGTGAAAGAGTGGTCTAACGTTGTGACAGCTGATTCGGATGGAGGGTTACGACAAGTTCAGCCCCCTGACCTAGTGATCCCGCCTTGGTTAGCTTACTTCTTATAAGGAGAACATTGTTGTTGTAAGACCTCCCTAGGTGACTTTAACATTATCCCCCTTCTACCGTTGCTGCAGCTGCGCCTCAACAGCCAATACCGTGGCTGCACCAGCAACCTGAGAGAGTAGAGATCGCTCTGGGTGGAATTGTGCTACAGAGTATGATGCCATCTTGTAGATGTGAGAGTGTGTTCTTGTCAAAGCTTGTGGAGTGTTGTCAAAAGTTGGAACTTGGAAGAAGAGCATAGAGCTTTGGCAGAGCATAAGAAGGAAGCAGCATGGAGGCTAAGGAGGCTAGAGCTTCAGCTTGAATCAGAGATAACGAGAGAAAGGAAGAAAGGAAGAAGATGGAGGAGATTGAGGCAAAGATGAAAGCTCTTAGCGAAGAGCAAAAGAGCGCAATGGAAAGACCGAAGGAGTGTACAGAGAAGTGAGAACAGCTAGCTGGTTTAAGGAGAGACGCAGACCAGAAACTAGCTGATCAATGGAACTCCAAACATAAAAACTCACCAAGTTTCTTGAACAACACATGAGTTGCAGATTAAATCGCCCCTGAAACCATCTCTTTGTTGTCATCTAACTAAGCGTTCTCTAATCACTTGGTGTCTGTCCCATTGTTTATTCAAATTACCATAAATCCTTGAAAATGTCTTTGGCATGAATTTCAAAACATAAAAGATGAAATATGAAAAAACAGCATAACAGAAGAAGAAGCTCACAGCGGGCTTCTTTGAGAAAATGATCAACTTCGAACTCAGAAGCATTTCCTGTGAACAATCGATGGACCTGACTCGTCGTACTCTGCTTTCGCGATCCACATCTGCACAAGTTAAAGCATAGTTTCAGGAATAAACCAAATTAGTTAAGCTAAGAGTGATGAGAGGGACTAAGTGTACCTGCTGGAAGGTACTGAGGGAGGCCAAGATAGAGCCTCCAATCCAAACAGAGTATTTCCTCTCTGGAGGAGCAACGACTTTGATCTTCATGCTGCTCGGAGCCAAAGCAGTGATTTCTTTACTCATTCTGTCACCGATTCCCGGGAACATCGTGGTTCCACCACTGAGCACAATGTTACCGTACAAGTCCTTTCTGATGTCGACATCACACTTCATTATGGAGTTATATGTGGTTTCATGAATACCAGCATTCTCCATACCTACCTGCTGGAAGGTACTGAGGGAGGCCAAGATAGAGCCTCCAATCCAAACAGAGTATTTCCTCTCTGGAGGAGCAACGACTTTGATCTTCATGCTGCTCGGAGCCAAAGCAGTGATTTCTTTACTCATTCTGTCACCGATTCCCGGGAACATCGTGGTTCCACCACTGAGCACAATGTTACCGTACAAGTCCTTTCTGATGTCGACATCACACTTCATTATGGAGTTATATGTGGTTTCATGAATACCAGCATTCTCCATACCAATCATAGATGGCTGGAAAAGAACCTCTGGGCAACGGAACCGCTCAGCTCCAATGGTGATCACTTGTCCATCAGGTACACTGAGGACAATGTTACCATACAAGTCCTTTCTGATGTCGACATCACATTTCATTATGGAGTTGTATGTGGTTTCATGGATACCAGCATTCTCCATACCGATCATAGATGGCTGGAAAAGAACCTCTGGGCAACGGAAACGTTCTGCTCCAATGGTGATCACTTGTCCATCAGGTAACTCATAGTTCTTCTCAACAGAAGAGCTTGTTTTAGCAGTCTCAAGCTCTTGCTCATAGTCGAGAGCAATGTAGGATAGCTTTTCCTTTATGTCTCTGACGATTTCACGCTCAGCTGTTGTGGTGAAAGAGTAACCACGCTCAGTGAGGATCTTCATTAGAGCGTCAGTAAGGTCACGACCTGCAAGATCAAGACGTAGGATGGCGTGTGGAAGAGCGTAACCCTCGTAGATAGGGACAGTGTGACTCACACCATCTCCAGAGTCAAGCACAATACCTACAAGACAAATCAACAATATCTAAGACATGGTCTTGACTCTTGAATCTACAGGGTATGAAAGTAAGAGGCCCAGACTTACCGGTAGTTCGACCACTAGCATAAAGTGACAACACAGCTTGAATAGCAACATACATAGCAGGAGCATTGAAAGTTTCAAACATGATTTGAGTCATCTTCTCACGGTTAGCTTTCGGGTTAAGAGGTGCTTCAGTGAGTAAAATCGGATGCTCTTCAGGAGCAACTCGAAGCTCATTGTAGAATGTATGATGCCAAATTTTCTCCATGTCATCCCAATTATTGACAATACCATGCTCAATTGGGTATTTGAGAGTTAGAATACCACGTTTGGATTGAGCTTCATCTCCAACATATGCATCCTGATTGAGCTTCATCTCCAACATATGCATCCTTCTGTCCCATTCCAACCATTACACCAGTGTGACGAGGACGACCTACAATACTTGGAAACACAGCCCTTGGTGCATCGTCTCCAGCAAAACCAGCCTAAATCAACATATAACCAGCTTAATCTACATTATCGTCTCCAGCAAAACCAGCCTAAATCAACATATAACCAGCTTAATCTACATTCTTAAGCTAAGTTTAAGCATTGGAAACATATTGATCTCAAAGATTCAACTTTTTAAATCCAATTTGAGAATGAAATTATTAAGAATACCTTAACCATTCCTGTGCCATTGTCACAGACAAGAGGTTGAATATCTTCACCATCAGCCATTTTCTATAATCTGCAAACAATAAAATATATTTTAAAACGCAGATCATAAAAAGAACACTAATTTTCAAGGGAGTCAACAAATATTATTATACACAGAATCAAATAGAATGCAAAAAAATATTAAAGATACAGAATCAATTGGATTGTTATATATACTAAACGACATTAAGCAGAGAATCAAAGCTGAGAATCTGTGAAGAAGCAAATGATATGTAAACCAGAAATGTCAGATCAAACATCAAACAAATTCGGATATTTTGAGGTACACTCATTTTACGCCATGAGAGAAGAACAAAAACACAGAAAAGTTAATAAGTAAAGATAGTAAAACGGGTCCAAAGGCTTTTATTACGCCTTATTTCTCTGGTATTTTACTGGTTAACTAATTAATTGATTTTATAATTTTAGCAAATAGTAAAATAAACTAATAAAAATTATTTAAAAAATTATTTATTATTTTAAAACATAATATATAAATAACAGTAATTTATTTAGCTAATTTTTTAGAAAAAAATTACAAGTCCAAGAGATGTGAGAAGTGATCTATTTAATTACTCTCTCGGTATTTGAAAAAGTGTCGTTCTAATATTATTCAGATAGATTAAGAAATATGATAAAAAAATTTATTTTACCTTTAATTTTTATATAATTACCATATAAATATGTCTAAAAATATTAGTTTTCATCATTAATGATTATGATAAAAAATGATACATTTTAAAAAAATTACATTGGTATACGAAAATAACATTCTTTTTGATACAAAATTTAAGTGTTTTAAACATTCTTTCAAATACGGAGGGAGTATTATTTCTAAGTAACCGATTTGTGTAATTAAACCAAAAAAGAGACCTTATTTGAGAAATTAGAAACTTCGCAGGACAACCGAAATTATTTACAAGCAAGATCTCTATACACTAATCAAGAAGAATCTTTTGTTCATTGTATTGCGATATTTCACTCATGATCAATCTTCAAACGTTTTCAAACATTTTCACTCGATGATCAGTCTTTCAAACGTTTTCAACATCTCCGGTGATTGCGATATGTATCTTCTATAGATTGTCTTGGTTAAAGTTTTCTTCACAAGCTTTGATCTTCTTTCTTTAGAATCTTTGATATTTACTGATGAGTACTTTAAAAAAAAACATACAGTTAAACTATTAGATAGATAAATAAAGTGTTTGGCTATAAGAATATGCACAAAAAATGTACTTCGACTTTTAAAGTAGTGGATTTTAATATTTTTGTTTTAAAAATGTTAATTTTCAAATTTGATAAATAGGTATATATTATAAATAATAATTATCAATAAATTGTTGTATCATATTAAAAAATTTGATAAATAGGTATATATTATAAATAATAATTATCAATAAATTGTTGTATCATATTAAATAAATTATTCAATATGGAAATTGTATAAAATGCCGTTTTTGAAAATGTTAATATGTAGATTTTCTGATTTAGAATATTCTAGTTTACAGATTTAGCAAAATATACCATATAAGATTAGATTTTCTGATTTAGAATATTCTAGTTTACAGATTTAGCAAAATATACCATATAAGATTGTTAATTAATATTTGATAAAAATTTTAATTATTTTCAATTTTGGTATATAAAATTTAATTTAATTTATTATGTTTGGATGTTGATTTAAGAAATTGAATTAGAAAATTAAATTAATTTTGGATATTTGGATATATGTGTAAAATTGAAATGTTCGGCTACAACACAAAAAAAGAAATATACTTCAATTTTAATAAGGTAATAGATAAGGAATGCTTGTGTTTTTTTTTAGAATTAAAATACAGGCTTGTGTATTTGTTTGTATTTCAATGTATTCATTTGACTCTATGATTAATTGAAGAGGGAATGAAGTTTTATAATATAAAAGAGGTTGTGTGTCGTTGGATCTAATGTAGATCGTTCCGTTGTTATCTTCTATATGTGATTAGAATCTAGTGATTATGAACCGTTGGATCAGTTAAAATCTGCATCATCTCTTATATGCGTACAATTTTTCAGTCTTGATACAATCTGATTTTTTGAGTTTTTTGGTTTTACGGTTTTACAAAAATTAAAACCATATAAAATTCTATGTAATTCGGTTTGGTTTTAACGGTGTTTTGATTTTTTGGTTTTATGTAATATAAATTTATTTAAAACCATACATGATGCGATTCAGTTTGATTATAATTTTTAGCTTATTTTATATTTTTATCGATAGAAATGTTTAAATAAATAAAATATAATTCATGATAAATTTTTATAAACTTTAAATTCTAAATCTAAATTTAAATCAAATTATAAATAATAAAATCATTCATAATATTAATATAAATACAACTATACTAATATCTCACCCCTAATCTAGCGGGCGAGAGGTTGACTTAACGGTCTACTAATATCTCACCCCTAATCTAGCGGGCGAGAGGTTGACTTAACGGTCAGATTACTTAAAGTTGATCTAAAGGTTTGAAGATGTCTAGTATTAAATCATAGTAATTCAACAAGCCATTGTTTATGGCCAACCTAATATATCCTCACACATAGAGACACCAATCTAAATTCTAAAAACAAGTAATTTACGTTCGAAAAGAAGAAGAACAACAACAAGATTATGTGAATGTGTATATATAATCAAATACCATATTATTCATTAATATTGTCATACTAAATATTTTATGTTCTATCCAAAAACTATAAAACAGAAAATTTGAACTCAAGGTTTTAGTGGTTAGCCGATCTATAATACACTGTCAAACAAGCATTAAACAGTTCAAGTTTATTAGTCAGTCCAGCTCAATACCACTGAAACCTAGGAGCAACCCCATTGTTCTATAGCTGTTAATATGAAAATATATCCTTTAGTTATTAATATACACCTGAATATGATAATAGCTGTTTCTGTTGTCTTCGCTAGTCCGTGTGTTCTATTATTCGGATTTTTAGGATTGAATTGGCTCTCGAGTTCCTTCAACAGCAAGAATCAGAGTAATCTCATCTATCTATCATAAGATTCATGAAACACACCACAATTCTAAAGTAACTAATATATACACAATGACAGATGGGTGAGACTACTCTGATTCTTGCAATTAAAGGAGATCGAGAGAAGCACGGGAAGTCACCGGAGAAGACAATGTATATGATACTAAACAAAGGTTTTAGTCTGCAATTTGTGTTATATTATTACATCTATGATGAGCTATGATGAAATCAAACTGTTACGATATGATATGCTGAAATCTCTCCCTTAATTATTTCTCAAATTTTTTTTTTTTTTTAAAGAAAAAAGAAAAAGGGTTTAAGCCACTAGCTCTCTCTAACTCACACCATTGTCTTTGGTTTCATCTTCCTCAACCTCTAAACCCTAAACCCTAGATCCTTTCCCTTCCACCATGTCTCTCAATAACCTCCTCCGCCGTCTCTATACAAACACCACCACCACTACCCGTAGCCATTTTTCAATCTCCCTACCCGTAGCCATTTTTCAATCTCCTTCCTCCATAAACGAATCCATAACATTTCAATTTCCCCTGAAAATGAAAATCCAGAGACGAACACTAGCAGTAATTCGAATCCAGAGACAACCCCAAACCCTAATCCATTTCAATCAGATACTCCTCCCCAATTCCAGATTCCTCAGAATCATACCTCTCCAATCACCTATCCACCGATCCCGCATCGTACGTGCATGGCTTTCTCATCAGCCGAAGAACCCGCAGCTGAACGTCGTCTTCCGGATTCAACCTCAGCACTCGTCGGTGAAAGGCTTAATCTTCACAACAGAGTCCAATCACTGATCATAGCATCGGATCTTGACGCTGCTTCACGCCTAGCTCGTCAATCTGTTTTTTCTAATACTAGACCAACAGTTTTCACATGTAACGCCATTGCTTCACGCCTAGCTCGTCAATCTGTTTTTTCTAATACTAGACCAACAGTTTTCACATGTAACGCCATCATCGCTGCTATGTACCGAGCTAAGCGTTACAGTGAATCGATTTCTCTGTTTCAGTATTTCTTTAAGCAGTCTAACATCGTTCCCAATGTGGTTTCGTATAATCAGATCATCAATGCTCATTGCGATGAAGGCAATGTTGATGAAGCTCTTGAAGTGTACCGTCAAATATCGGCTAATGCTCCTTTTTCTCCATTTTCAGTTACTTATAGAAATTTGATCAAAGGTTTGGTTCGAGCTGGAAGAATAGAGGATGCTGCTATTTTATTAAGGGAGATGTTGAGTAAGAAGTCTAAATGTACTGTTTATGATGGGATTTTGAATGCAGTGTTTATGGAGCAATGGTTCGAGGAAGGGAATGATAAGGAAGCTATGGAGTCTTACTTATGGAGCAATGGTTCGAGGAAGGGAATGATAAGGAAGCTATGGAGTCTTACAAGTATTATAAGAAATTTAGAATGCATCCGGATACTGGTAATGTACTTTTGCAAGTTTTTCTTAAGTATGGTAAGAAGGCTGAAGCTTGGGCTTTGTTTAATGAGATGTTGGATAATCATACTCCTCCAAATATTCTTTCTGTGAATTCGGACACGATTATTATAATGGTCAATGAATGTTTCGAGATGGGAGAGATTGAAGAAGCGGTTAATACATTCAAGAAGGTTGGAAGTAAGCCTACTTCAAAACCTGTTGTGATTGATTATGTAGGTTACCGTAATATAGTAACAAGATTCTGTGAACAAGGGATGTTAGAAGAGGCTGAATGGTTCTTTGCTGAAGGTGTATCCAAATCTTTGCCTGCTGATGCTCCTAGTCATAGAGCAATGATTGATGCTTATCTCAAGGCAGAGAGAATCGATGATGCTCTCAATATGTTGAATAGGATGGTGGATGTGAATCTTAGGGTGGTTGCTGATTTTGCTACGAGGGTCTTTGACGTGCTGATTAAGAATGGTAAGCTCAAGGAATCTGCACAAGTTTTGACTAAGATGGGAGAGAAGAAACCAAAACCAGATCCTTCAGTTTATGATGTGGTGGTTAGAGGCCTTTGTAATGGTGGTGCACTTGACCAAGCCAAGGACATTATTGGTCAGATTATTGGATACAATGTTCGGAGGGTTATTCCTGTGCTGCGTGAATTCATTATCTACGTTTTTGAGAAAGCAGATCGTCGTGAAGAGATTGAGAAAACCTTATATTCGGTTGCTTATAGGAAGAAAGATGCTGATAAGAAACAATTAAAGGATGATTCAGCTAAAGGAGACAATAAAATGAAGAAAACATTCACAATGTAATCCTTTACTTTCACATGGTATCAAATTTTTTTATTTTTTTTTCATATCTCATCAATCTTAAATAATACACACTCTTGTTACAATAAAACTCCTATATTCTAGAAGTTGATAACTATTCCAAATAACTCCGACAAACCAGATAAGCATATAGAGCATAGTGTCTGCAAATTGCCTGAAGATACAGTGTCTTCTTCTTAAAACGCCAAAAGTAGCTTCCCATTATTGGCTGAGTCAAGTTTTCAGGATAGACTTGCCCAAGTATGCAAAAGTTTTCAGTGTCTTGTTCTGAAGATACAGTGTCTTCTTCTATTATGTATATTCTATTATCAAAAAGAAAAGTAAATTATAATTATGTAATTATAATACGATAAACTGGTTATCAAAAAGAAGAGCAAACGTAATCATAATCGTTGAAACGATTAACTGGTTTCAATGCATTTTGGTACTCCCACCATTTGTTTGTCATCGTTGATGTGCTTTTACTAGTGCATGGCTATTTTGTTTATCGCACTGTTAAAATGTTTTCTATTGGTTATTAAGATATTAGTAACATAGATAATAGTGCTAATACAATAATAGTAAAAAAATTATATCCGAATTTTAATACTCCCTCCGATCACAAATAAGTGTCGTTTTACTTGTTTTCACGCATATTAAGAAAGTGGTTATTTGACATTATTATTCTATTAACTAACCATATTTTTCATCACTTATATCTATTGAGTTTTATAAAAAACCTCTTCGTATTCCACACTTATTTTGTTAAAATTGTTATAGTTATATTAAAATCCGTGAAACGACACTTATTTTTGATAAAACAAAATACTCCAAAACGACACTTATTAGTGATCGGAGGGAGTACATTTTACAAAAAAACATAAAAATTAATTTAATTTTACAGGTTGCAGTATATCCAGGAAATGTACTTTCACTTTACATGTCAAAGCCTAAAGGGTTTAAGTACAGAAGTACAGAAGTGGTCAGTACATATATGTTAACTGTTCTGATGTCTCACCTTTACAATGGTAATAATCAACAAGAAAATATATAACCACAAGATTTATTTATTTTTTATATATTATTTTGTTGATTTAACCTATTTTTCAATTTGTATAGGCACCCATTTTCGATTACTTCAGCTTCTAGAGATGATTATCTAAGCATTCATATCCGTACGCCCGAGTGTCTCGCAGATACTCGCATTTTTTATATTAAAGTCCATATATATTAGGTTTATTCTGCATTTTTTATATTAAAGTCCATATATATTAGGTTTATGTTTTGGTTTAAGGCCTATAATATTAGTTTAAGATCTTTGTAGATAGGGAAAATGGTCAATAAAATACTGAACTTTGTGATAATTCCCATTTTAAGTACAAACTCTTTAGTGAGCCAAAATAATACTGAAATTTTGTTGACCCAGTTAATTAAGATACAAAAAAAAAGTCAATTTTAACTCGTTTGGGTTCTCTTTTTTTTATACGATTAACTTAACGATGAACAAAAAAAACTTAACGATAAAATTAAGCACAGTTAAAATAGACTTTTTTTTGTATCTTAATTAACCTAGTCAACAAAATTTCAGTATTATTTTGGCTCACTAACGAGTTTGTACTTAAAATGGGAATTATCAGATCAACAAAATTTCAGTATTATTTTGGCTCACTAACGAGTTTGTACTTAAAATGGGAATTATCAGAAAGTTTAGTATTTTATTGACCATTTTCCCAATAATATTATCAAATAAGTAAGGGTGATATTGTCTTTTAAATGTAATTAATACAAATTGCTTATAAAAAACTCTTAGGATAGCAGGAAAGAAAAGCATATTAAAACAGTTACAAATTAATTAATGCTCCATTTTCTGCTCTTATTTTTTTTGTTGTGATTGGCAACGAGGGCTTAAAGCTCACCCATCAGCCAATCCAATCAAGGCCATATCAAAATTTCTGACACATCATATCATTTATAATTATAAATTTTTTTTGGTTCATTTGGTGATAATATTTTTTGTAATTTTTATTAAAATATCTTAGGTAACCATTATAAATTATGATAGTGGATGGAAAAAAGAGAAGAAAAACAATGTCAATCATGGTTTTGTGAATTCTACTTTAAATTGAATCTTTGAAGATTGTTTTTTAGTTGAAATTAATAAAAAATTACTTTTGATCTGCTATATTTTAAACACAGTTTAAATAAATTATATATGATATATATTAAAAAGTATATGGTTGACGATTGTAAGAAAATTATGGATAAAGAGTTAGACATAGGATTTATCATAAGTAATTATTATTATTTTTAATGTGTTATAAAATATTTATAATATTTTTTTGTTAATTTCTAAAATATTTTAGAAGACCACATTTTTTCAAAATGCTTTTAGGCCGCCAAAATCGCGGGACCAGTTCTGGTAATGAAATTCTGGTACAAACTCTAAATAATAAGTGAATTCAAAAATTAATCAAAACTTTTCTGATCGAAACTTAAAAAAATGTTATAACTATTTATATAAAGAAGACGTAATCATAAGAAAAAAAATGAAAAATAAGAAAGCACATGCAATGAAAGTCTGAAACAAATAACTCCTAAAAAATAACAAACTCGCTTACATGACTTCGCAAATTAGAAACATACTTCTAGTTCCGAGAAAGAAGGAAGACTCGAACATAAAACAAAATCGTATTAATTAATAATAATAAAAAAAAATCGTATTCCAAGCTTTGACAAAACCCAAAGAGACTTATTAGATTGTATTTGATAAATAAACTTTCTGATTAATTGTTAAATGAAACTATATAATGACTATTTATAGAAATAGAATAGAGTATCAGACTAATTGAATTAATTAGATCAGAGGCGCCGTCCCAACCCTACTATTAAGCTTCATTGAAAGCCTCACGGAACGTTACGCTAGGCATTGAGCAACTGATAATAGTGTTATTTGGTAGTTTCTTTAATCCTATTAAGATTCAACCTTGAGTAATACTATTATCATATAAAGGAATACAGAGATGGTTCGCTCGCATCGATCTAAAGATGAAGAAGCCATACGGCAAATAACGGAAGCAGAAAAGGTTAATCTGGAAGATGCCTTTCCCATAGAGGATTCGGATGATAGGTTAATCTGGAAGATGCCTTTCCCATAGAGGATTCGGATGATGAAGACCTTATAGCACACTATACAAACAGTATGGTTGTAAGAATCCTCAACACCCACAGTATTTCTACCAGGGAATTGATCACGGACTTACCACGGGTTTTAGAACTCGAAGGACAGATGAGTGGTAGCTCGATAGCTAAAGATCAAGTTCTGTTCAAGTTCAATGATACAGACCTCTTAGAAGCGACACTAAAGAAAAGTCCATGGTATATGAATGGCTGGCTTGTCATCGGAGAGAGATGGACACCAACCCCCACCACTAAAGAAAAGTCCATGGTATATGAATGGCTGGCTTGTCATCGGAGAGAGATGGACACCAACCCCCACATCAGATCATCTTAATTTGGTTTGGCTTTGGGTACAGATCACAGGGATACCAGTACATCATATCAAAAACTCGGTAGTGAAACAAATAGGAAATCGGATTGGGAAGGTTGATGAGAGTAAAGATGGAATTATCCTCCATGCTAAAAACTCGGATTCACTGGAACACGTTCGCGCTCGAATTCTACTGCCAATATCAGAACCACTGGTTTTTAAACTGCCCTTCAAAATTTCCTCATGAAAATCCTATAGAAGTTGTATTCACATATGAGTAGCTGCTAAAAGTATGTCATTACTGCAAAAGACTTACGCATGACCTATATAGATGCCAAGAGAGACAACAGTCAATGCAGAACACTCAGCATATTAATTCCACGGCCAAAGCACCGATAAGACAAGAAGCTCCGCAGGGAAAAACTGAGACTCAGAACCGAGCTATCCCAAAAGCTACGAGACGTGGTCGTGGCAGACCGGCGAATCAGATGCAGGGCAGAGGAGCACGACAAATCAAACATACGGAAGGCACGACTAATGCCACTCTGGACAGGACAGGACCTGAAAAAAAACAGAGCCAAGTATGGCGAGCAAAAGAAGTATCTCATCCTATGGATTTAGAGGTGAATAATGCACAACACCCAGCTTCTTTGAAGTCTAACAAATCCCAGGACACCAACAAACCAGTGCCTATGAGTGAGAGACTGCAACGAATTGAACTACAGCCAGGCGAATTTCTTCTAAGCTCTGGAAAAAAGGTTCACTCACCAAATTTGGCACCTGGAGAAACTATGCTCAAGTCTGGAAAAATAGTTTCTCCTTCACAACAAGATAGCTCTAATGCTCCGACGTTGTCGATATGATTACAACCTGTTGGAACTGTCAAGGTGTGGGGAATAACTTGGCAGTTCGACACCTAAGGATATACTTGGTCAGTATAATCCTCAGGTTCTATTCCTCAGCGAGACCAAGCAACAATGGGGGTACATGGAGAAATTATGTGAAGACTTGAAATTTTATGATATGTGCACGGTTGAGCCACAAGGTCTTAGTGGAGGTCTAGCACTGTTATGGAAGGAAGAAGTTACAGTGTCAGTTCTCTCTACAAGTCGACATTGGATTGATACTCAAATAACGTGGCAAGATCAGATTTTCTTTTTAACAGGCATTTATGGAGAACCAATCGCCAATGCAAGAGAAGAGGTTTGGGAATCTATCATACGCATGGGAGAAGATCGAGCTGAGCCATGGTTATTATTGGGTGATTTTAACGAGTTACTCAGTAATGATGAAAAACGAGGAGGCCGAGTAAGGCCAGAAAATTCTTTCTATGCGTTTCGAAATGTTCTACTCAAGTGTGATTTGCAAGAACTACCTTTTGAGGGCAATCCTCTTTCTTGGTTTGGCACAAGAGGAGATGAGCTGGTACATTGCAAGTTGGACCGTGTCCTTGTAAATACAGCTTGGATTACCAAATTCCCTCAAGCGCTTACTGAATATCTGCCAAGAGTGGGCTCTGATCATAGTCCCTTTGCTACCCATTTTCAGTGGGTTGAAAGGAGAAGAAGAGGGTTTTTCAGGTATGACTCGCGATGGGCAGAGAGAGACGACTTAAAGGACTTGATCGCGACAACCTGGCCTGAGCAGAACTCGCAGAATGGTCTTGATTTAGTCGACCGTCTTCGTAACTGCCGAAGTGCTCTGGCACATTGGAAACGAAGCTTTGCATCCAACACGAAGCTTCTAATTGCAGAACTAAAGCAAAAGATAGATGAAGCTTCACACAAGGACTCGATTGATTGGAATGAGTTTAAAGCTTTAAAATGTAATCTCATGGAGGCATATTTGTCAGAAGAAAAGTTTTGGAAAACTAGAAGCAGAGAACAATGGCTTCAAGAAGGAGATCGAAATACAAAGTTTTTTCATGCCTCGGTTAAACAAAAAAGAGCACAACAAAATACAAAGTTTTTTCATGCCTCGGTTAAACAAAAAAGAGCACAACACAGAATTGCTCAGCTTCTAGACCCGAACACAGGAATTCTTTACTACTCGGAAAGAGACAAAAGTCGCCTGGCCAAGCAATTCTTTGTTCAACTATACACTTCAGAGTTACTAATCACCTCTCCGGTTCGAAATTCTGAAATGTTTAGTGGTGTTACTCGGAAGGTAACAACAGAACATAACCAATGGCTGATCGCTCCGGTTACAGACTCGGAAATCAAGAGAGCCGTCTTTGACATGGCCGCTGAAAAATGTCCAGGTCCCGATGGACTTACAGGTGCAAATCAAGAGAGCCGTCTTTGACATGGCCGCTGAAAAATGTCCAGGTCCCGATGGACTTACAGGTGCTTTTTATCAACAACACTGGAGCACGATAATGACAAGTGTCTGTGATATGGTTAAGCATTTTCTCAACTCTGGAGAGCTTGATAATCGACTTAATGAGACAAACATTTGTTTAATTCCGAAGATTCGCAAGCCAACTCGACTAACGGAGTTCAGACCAATTAGTCTTTGCAATTTGGACTTACAGGTGCTTTTTATCAACAACACTGGAGCACGATAATGACAAGTGTCTGTGATATGGTTAAGCATTTTCTCAACTCTGGAGAGCTTGATAATCGACTTAATGAGACAAACATTTGTTTAATTCCGAAGATTCGCAAGCCAACTCGACTAACGGAGTTCAGACCAATTAGTCTTTGCAATTTCTCTTACAAGATCATTGCAAAGGTCTTATCATCACGTCTGAAGAAAATCTTGCCCGACATCATCTCTGAAACTCAAGCAGCTTTTGTTAGTGGACGTTTGATCTCGGATAATATCTTGCTGGCCCATGAGCTCATTCATTCGCTCAAAGTGCTCCCTAATCTAGCATCTTCTTGTGTGGCCATCAAGACTGATATGATGAAGGCTTTTGATCGAGTAGAATGGCAGTTCCTTGAAGATGCTATGCGCTCACTTGGATTTCATGAAAAATGGATTTCTTGGATTATGGTCTGTGTAACGACAGTTTCCTTTGGTGTTCTCCTCAACGGTCAAGTAGGAGAACGTTTTCAACCATCTAGAGGATTAAGACAAGGAGACCCACTTTCTCCCTTCCTCTTCATCTTGTGCACCGAGATATTGATAACACGACTGCAAAGAGAGGAAACAGAGCAGCGATTTCAAGGAATTCAGATCGCCCCGCAGTCACCAGCTATTTCTCATCTCTTTTTTGCGGATGACAGTCTCTTCTTCAGCTCTATCCATGATTCCCAGCTTATTTTCTTAAAGAATATTCTGGAGGATTATCGAGAAGCATCGGGACAGAAAGTAAATTTTGAGAAATCCAGCATTATTTATGGTAAAACAATACCAGAAGATGAGAAGCTGCGAGTCAAGAATGAGACTGTCTAGCATCTTCTTGTGTGGCTATCAAGACTGATATGATGAAGGCTTTTGATCGAGTAGAATGGCAATTCCTTGAAGATGCTATGCGTTCACTTGGGTTTCATGAAAAGTGGATTTCTTGGATTATGGTCTGCGTAACAACAATCTCTTTTGGTGTTCTTCTCAATGGTCAGGTAGGAGAACGCTTTCAACCATCTAGAGGATTACGACAGGGAGACCCTCTTTCTCCCTTTCTCTTCATTTTGTGCACAGAAATATTGATAACGCGATTGCAAAGGGAAGAAACAGAACAACGTTTTCAAGGGATCCAGATCGCACCGCAAGCACCAGCCATTTCTCATCTCTTTTTTGCTGATGATAGTGTCTTCTTCAGCTCCATTTATGATTCTCAGCTTATTTTTTTAAATAATATTCTGGAGGATTATCGAGAAGCATCAGGACAAAGGGTAAATTTTGATAAATCCAGCATTATTTATGGTAAAACAATACCATAAGATGAGAAGCTGCGAGTCAAGAATGAGACTGGAATTACTAAGGAAGGAGGTCATGGAATTTACTTAGGACTTCCTGAAGCTTTTGTTGGCTCCAAAACGGAAACCCTCAGATTTTTAGAAGACAAAATGACGACGCGTATAGCTTCTTGGAAGACGAACTTTTTGTCTCATGGCCTGAAGCTTTTGTTGGCTCCAAAACGGAAACCCTCAGATTTTTAGAAGACAAAATGACGACGCGTATAGCTTCTTGGAAGACGAACTTTTTGTCTCATGGAGGTAAAGAAACTCTTCTAAAATCTGTCGCCTTAGCCTTGCCATCGTATGCTATGTCGTGTTTCCTTCTTCCCAAGACTTCAGTTCAGAGACTTAATCAAGAATTCGCCAAGTTTTGGTGGAAGAATCAACAAACTGGCAAAGGAATTCATTGGCTCTCATGGGAAAGACTTAGCAAACATAAACATCAAGGAGGTATGGAATTTAGAGATATAGAAGGCACAAACATTGCGCTATTGGGCAAGCAATTCTGGAGAATAGCATCCAACCCAGGTTCATTACTAGCCCGCACACTGTCAGGTCGGTATTTTCCTAGAACCACGATCACACAAGCAACATTAGGTTCGAGACCCTCATTCGGATGGAGAAGTATCTTGGCGTCTCAACCTCTTATGAAATTGGGTCTAAAGATGGAGATAGGCAGTGCTACAAACTTCGACATGTGGACAGAACCGTGGGTGCTAGATGGACAGCCTCGACCCCCTCGACGACATGTGGACAGAACCGTGGGTGCTAGATGGACAGCCTCGACCCCCTCGACCCAAGCCACAGCTACATTACCAAACCTGGAACATTAGCGACTTTAAAGATAGAGATAGTGATCAGTGGCACCTCCTCAGATTACATCAAGTTTTTGATGTCAACGAAGTCGCTCGGATACTTCAAGTAAAACCAGGAGGGACGGGTTCGAAGCAGGGGTTCTCGTGGATTCATAATGACTCAGGAGATTACTCCGTTAAATCGGGTTATAGGCAATGGCTTTCTTTGCAAAGTCTTGCATTTGATCCGGTTCCGGAGATTGTAGTGGATTATTCAGCAATCTTCAAGAAAGTTTGGACAACCACCACAAGTCCAAAGTTGAAGAATTTTCTCTGGAAATGTCTACACAAAGCCTTACCGGTTGGAGAGGAACTTATGAAGAAACGGGTTACAACGAATGGAGCATGTGCGATGTGCGGAGCTGAAAATGAAGACTTAGTACATTTGCTGTTCGCTTGCCCATGTGTTCGTGCTCTATGGAGCTTATCTCCCTTTGTCTCTATATTGGCGGATTCGTCTTGCTCTATACAAGGAAAAAATTTCTCATGTATGCAGCTTGATGAAGACCAGCATGAAGAGGATATAATGACTCAGGAGATTACTCCGTTAAATCGGGTTATAGACAATGGCTTTCTTTACAAAGTCTTGCATTTGATCCGGTTCCGGAGAGTGTAGTGGACTATTCAACAATCTTCACGAAAGTTTGGACAACCACCACAAGTCCAAAGTTGAAGAATTTTCTTTGGAAGTGTCTTCACAAAGCCTTACCGCTTGGAGAGGAACTTAAGAAGAAAAGGATTACACGGAATGGAGCATGTGCGATGTGCGATGCTGAAAATGAAGACTTGATACACTTGCTGTTCGCTTGCCCATGTGCTCGTGCTATATGGAGCTTATCTCCCTTTGTCTCTATTTTGGCTGATTCGTCTTGTTCTATACAAGGGAAAATTTTCACATGTATGCAGCTTGACGAAAACCAGCATGAAGAGGACAAGGAACTTTGGATATGGATATTATGGAGACTGCATTTGATCCGGTTCCGGAGAGTGTAGTGGACTATTCAACAATCTTCACGAAAGTTTGGACAACCACCACAAGTCCAAAGTTGAAGAATTTTCTTTGGAAGTGTCTTCACAAAGCCTTACCGCTTGGAGAGGAACTTAAGAAGAAAAGGATTACACGGAATGGAGCATGTGCGATGTGCGATGCTGAAAATGAAGACTTGATACACTTGCTGTTCGCTTGCCCATGTGCTCGTGCTATATGGAGCTTATCTCCCTTTGTCTCTATTTTGGCTGATTCGTCTTGTTCTATACAAGGGAAAATTTTCACATGTATGCAGCTTGACGAAAACCAGCATGAAGAGGACAAGGAACTTTGGATATGGATATTATGGAGACTATGAAAATGAGGAATGCAAAGGTTTTCCAGAACACTCAAGCTGACGTTGTTACCTGTTATCAAATGGCACGGACAGATCATGTTGAATGGAGATCTTCGAAGGTGACTACAACTCACCAGATGCCCATCGAGATGGTTGAGATAGTGGATACCACAAGTCCAAAGTTGAAGAATTTTCTTTGGAAGTGTCTTCACAAAGCCTTACCGCTTGGAGAGGAACTTAAGAAGAAAAGGATTACACGGAATGGAGCATGTGCGATGTGCGATGCTGAAAATGAAGACTTGATACACTTGCTGTTCGCTTGCCCATGTGCTCGTGCTATATGGAGCTTATCTCCCTTTGTCTCTATTTTGGCTGATTCGTCTTGTTCTATACAAGGGAAAATTTTCACATGTATGCAGCTTGACGAAAACCAGCATGAAGAGGACAAGGAACTTTGGATATGGATATTATGGAGACTATGAAAATGAGGAATGCAAAGGTTTTCCAGAACACTCAAGCTGACGTTGTTACCTGTTATCAAATGGCACGGACAGATCATGTTGAATGGAGATCTTCGAAGGTGACTACAACTCACCAGATGCCCATCGAGATGGTTGAGATAGTGGATCGATGGATACCTCCACCTGTTGACGTGCTTAAATGTAATATTGACGCAACTTGGCAGGATGATCATGATCGTTGTGGTGCTGCTTGGATGTTAAGAGATAGTGAAGGTCGTGTACGATTCTGGGGAGCAAAGACTTATCCGAAACTGCTTTCACCTCTCGACGCGGAAGCCTCGACTTTGACATGGGCGGTAATGTGTATTTGGAATATGAGTTATAAGCAGGTTATTTTTGAAAGTGATTCGGCTACACTAATAGAGGCGGTGAATGGCTCCTCTCCTAGACCCAGGCTTCTACCCTATACCACGGAGATACATAGTAGGATGCAACAGGAACGTCGCCAATACAGTTTCTGCAAGATCAACAGAGCACACAATCAAGTGGCAGATTGTTTGGCGAAATACGCAAAGGATTTACCATTGTATTCAGGCACTATTGATAATTCGGTCCCACCCTGGCTTAGGCCAGTNNNGCGAATATCTTTATGTATATCATTATTTTTCACTCTTAGCATTCATTACACTAGTTTTAGTCACTCGCACACCATTGAAGAACAGATGAATGACTCTGTTCTATACTCGTCAGGAAGACGAGCTGGCTAGACTTGGACCCTTCAAAAAACAGCCTAGAAGAAGAACCGAAGACCTGTCATTGACTCAATTACAATTGGATCCGAGCTAGATTGATGGGCCAATTATTTCGACAAGTTCATAATAAGGCTCTTGTAACGTATTGAGTTCTTAATTCAGACTTATCATTTTCATTAATACGAGATGAAAGCCAAATTTGGTCGATTCAACCAACTACTCATAAAAGCCAACCGTTTCGATCTTCCAACTTGTGTGCGATGCAATAGGTCGAGTAATTATTTAGTGTCCATCATTCTATGGTTTTGTTAGTGAAAACCAACAAATGATTAACAAAACTAATAAGAACACTATAACAGCCCAAAGTGACAAAAATTGAATAGCTTTTAGCCTTTTACGATGGCGATGAAGAGAATATAGTAGTCTTCGTTAGTGTAGTAGATTTTTATAATTTTATAAGTGAAACAATTGAGAAATGTCTAATCGACTTCCTGACCAAAAAAATCGACTAATCGTTATTACTTATTGGGCTTTGTAAGAGTCCCCAATTTGGCCCAAATTTAAGTGTTCTTGCGATCCTCCTTTAGCGAATCTTAAAGCCAATCGCAGATGATGCGGTTCTTGCGATCCTCCTTTAGCGAATCTTAAAGCCAATCGCAGATGATGCGACTGAGTCTCACGCCGGAATCCTTTTTTTTCACCGTCGTTTGAGATCCTTCTTCGATCTGCACTACCGTCGCGTTCCTAAATCATTTATAGGTAAAAAACAGCTTCCTCAATTTTCCTCTTACATCAATTTTGCTTTCTCATTGGTCCCGTTCTTATCGTCTTTTAAGCAAGTATTTTTTATTACCTTTCTTCTGAGGATTGTGCCGATCTTAAAGTACAGAGATTGTAAAATCTATTCCCATTCTATTGTGGAGATTTTGAATCCTAGATTGGCCAGGATCTAATTGGAATCTGTCTGGATCTTATAGTTTCCGCGGAGTTGATCATTGTGAATTTGGAATCGTGATTTTGTTGTCTTTCAAAATTTTTTTTTTGTGTAATTGATTGTTAGAATATTAACTTGGTTGTTTTTTTGGTGTATAGCCGTATAGGATACTCGATTTCGACATGTCTTCAGCGCAAGATCCATTCTATATTGTTAAAGAAGAGATCCAGGATTCTGTAAGTTGTTTGGAATAGCCAGAGATGTTTTTGTTTGATTTTGAGGATAGTGATTAATGTTTTGTTTTGGTCATGGATGCTTTGTTAGATTGATAAGTTGCAATCTACATTCCACAAATGGGAGCGTATCTCTCCTGACATGGGGGATCAAGCACACGTTTCGAAAGAGCTTGTTGCTACTTGTGGAAGCATTGAGTGGCAGGGACATGGGGGATCAAGCACACGTTTCGAAAGAGCTTGTTGCTACTTGTGGAAGCATTGAGTGGCAGGTACTCGTATTTTGTAACTGTCCTATTACTCTCGTCTTTATAGAAAAATTTAGCTGGTCTTGAAACTGCCAATGGAGTCTTCTTTTTGTGCTAATTTTTGAATGGGATGATGAATGCTGAACACTAGTTGATCGCGTAGAATTTACAGGCCCTTGTTTTCTGCTAATGTAATGTAAATACTCAATCATTCACATGATTAAAGATCCAATAGAATAAGTAAAATTAGTAGATGCACTGTTCAAAGTAAAGTCTCTTCATGGCTATTGAAGCTGTCCTTACTGATAGGAAGATAGATGAGCTGGAAAAAGCGATTACGGTTGCAGCAAAAGATCCTTCTTGGTATGGCATTGATGAAGCCGAGCTTGAAAAACGTCGGAGGTGGACTAGTAATGCTAGGACACAGGTATATCATTAAGTTTATAACGATTAATGCTTTTATAGAGTTGCATAAAATCTTTGTGTTTGTTGACAGTGGAAGATATAATTATGATACTTTTTGTAGAGAGTTGCATAAAATCTTTGTGTTTGTTGACAGTGGAAGATATAATTATGATACTTTTTGTAGGTACGGGATGTGAAGTCTGGTGTTTTAACTGGAAAAGTTAGTTCTGGACCTGGTCATGCGAGTGAAGTGCGCCGAGAACTAATGAGAATGCCAAACACAACTGAAGCAAATAGATACGATCCGAGAACTAATGAGAATGCCAAACACAACTGAAGCAAATAGATACGATCAGTATGGAGGGAGAGATGTTTCTTTCCTTATGAGTTTACATCGATTTTAGATTGTAGCATAGCTTTGTTCAAACAGAGTAGTGCCACAACTTGACATCATTTTTGCCACTTCAGGCAACAAGACGAAGAATTGGATGAGCTCAGTAAAAGTGTACAGAGAATTGGAGGAGTGGGGCTCACTATACACGATGAACTCGTTGCACAGGTTAGTAATATGGGAAGGAACATAACTATAGTAAAATATCAGTAGAGATCAGAAACATAACGTTTTTGTTATTGTGTGTTTCAGGAGAGAATAATAGATGAATTGGGTACAGAGATGGACAGTACAAAGAACAGGCTTGAGTTTGTTCAGGTAAGCCCTACAGGTCTTAATGCTGCATTTTGATTGAAGTAAGTTTAAAGAGTGGAAACTGAAAGATTGAATAAATGGTTTTGTTACAGAAAAAAGTGGGAATGGTAATGAAGAAAGCTGGAGCAAAAGGTCAAATGATGATGATATGTTTCTTGCTTGTCTTGTTCATCATCCTATTTGTTCTTGTCTTCTTGACCTAAGAGAATAGAGTTGAGGAATCTTATAGATGGGATCATCATCCTATTTGTTCTTGTCTTCTTGACCTAAGAGAATAGAGTTGAGGAATCTTATAGATGGGATTTTAGTGTTACTTTGTTATGTTTGTGGTGAAACAAAAGAACTGATTTACTTAAAGTGGTAAGCTTTTTCTTCTCTTATCCGACCCTACATCTGTTTCGGTTAACTAGTCGGGGTTTTTGTGTTCTGTAAATCAAAACAAATAAACCGAAGAAATCCAAAATAAAGGAAAAATTGGACCAAATAGAATACCAAATCAAGCCGATTTAAAAACCGATTGTTACTATGATAAATATAATTGTTTGGTTTATTCTCAAAATCAAAAACCAAAATTTTTGTTGCCATCGGTCCTAAATTGTATGCCCGAGCCTAAAGCAAACGCGTCAGGTTTTTGTTTCCGTCAAAATTGGGTCTTGATAATTGATTAAACAAATCGAACTTGGGTAAGAAGATAAACAAAAGAGTAGGGTCCCTTTCACAAATAAAATAAAGTTGTTAAAATACGACCCAAACGACTTACAGAGCTTCTTCATGTTAGACCTTTCTTAATTCTTCATCAATCGAGATCCACATAAATCGATAAACCTTGATTGATCGATCCTAAATAGCGATTTCTGTGTTTTTTCTCATTCTGTGCTCACCCAGTTTAGTTCCAGATATCTCGCATTCTCTTCTATTGAGATTCTTCTAAGCTTTTTTCTTTTCTGAAGTTTCCGACTTTTTGGTGGAAAAAATGGTGTTGCCGTTGATGAAACTGGGCACACTCTTGGTCAAAACCATAAGTAAGCCCTTGGCTAGTCAGCTCAAACATCAAGCTAAGGTTCATCCCAAGTTTCGTCAATCAATTATCAACTTTGCTCAGGTTTGATTTCGAATCCCTTTGACTCTTACTTGTTTTGAGATTCGTTGCGTTTCTATGACTCTTACTTGTTTTGAGATTCGTTGCGTTTCTAGGATTTTTGTTCCGTCTTTCGTTTTGATTCTAATGATGTTCCCTGAGTCTTTTAGGAATCTAGGATTTGTTACAGGAAAAATGGCGTAGTTTAGGCTAATAGTTGTTGAAAGTTGAAACATTCGTTTGAACAAGTTGTGTAATCTTCGGAACTGACGTGATGTTATGTGAACAGAGAAACCATCGAATCACGACTCAAATGCAAAGAAGGATATATGGACATTCCACAAATGTTGAAATTCGTCCCTTAGATGAAGAGAAGGCTGTTCAAGCTGCTGTAGACCTCATTGGGGAGCTCTTTCTCTTTGGGGTAACACTCTCTGCTCACTATTCTTAATCCCTTTTATTATTTTGCTTTTGAAGATAAGTATGCAATGAATTCTGTTCTTTTGGATGAACATTGAATGTGTAGTTACCTTTATTGATCCGTTCTTCATCAATTGGTAATGGTGGAAATGCACTATTATCGCTTATGATGCCACACAATCGGACAGTAGTGTTGTTTCAGCCATGTCTAGGTGTATGTGAATGAGTTAGTATTTAGCTTGGCTTGAGATAAAACTTTGTAACTTATACAAAATACTAGTTATAGGGGAAATGTACCATACAATCTGTAGTTTCTTGCTCTTGTTTGTCTGATTGCAAAAATCTATGTTAATTAGTTAGATAATTGTTTGTTATTTGTTAGTTTCTTTCATATGTCCAGATCATTTTGGTGGATCTCTCTTTGATTCAAATGGGAGATTTCTTTTTCTTTTTGTCAAATGTCAATGGAGATTTCAAACTCAGATAAATTAAAACATTAGCTGGTCTTGATGGTCATTCTTCTATGCAATTCTCAAGTGTTCCGTAGAACTAATATATTATCTGCAGGTCGGTGGAGCCGTTGTTATTTTTGAGGTGCAAAGAAGTTCACGGTCAGAAGCAAGAAAAGAGGAAGCACGTAAGCAAGAACTAGAGGTACGCAGGAACTCTTTTTGAAGATACATTTTACGTCCTGTTCGAGTTTTATCTTTGTTACATACTCTTAGTACTTGAAATGAGAGTTGATTGTATACATATGCATCAAATTAGCATATACCAGCATGATCAGGAAGAGCTTTCAATATTTAGCCTGCGTAGTAGATTAATGATTTAAGAAAATGGTGGAGCTTGTGGTAACAGCTAAAAAAATAGGATTGCACTAATTAAGAGACCTAGTAAACTTGTTTGATTGTTCAAATAAGATAAGTACTCACAATGTTGAGGTTTGATTATTGATTAGATTGAAATTTATGAAGCTCATGGTTTTATAGGAGCTAAGATTAAAAGATGAAGAACTGGAAAAACGAATCGCGGAACTCAAGAGCAAGATAGTGGAGATTGAAGAACTTGCTAAAGCACGCGGACTAAGCGGTATTTTCCAGTTAAAGCCACGTCTCAGTACTACTGAAAGTAGCGTGAAGCCAGAAAAGTCCAGTTAAATAATAATCATCATCATCATTTATGTTGATCTATCTCCAAGACTGATATCAAAGCTAACAAAACGGCAATGATTCTTTTTTTGCAATGAGCTGGAGGAGTTACCGACTCCTCTACATTCTTATAAATCGACCATTATATATGCGTATGTATCGTCGTCATCATCAAGAACAATTTGCTTTCTAACAATCAGATCAGGTGACAAATAAGAAAATGGGGAAGAGCAGCATGAGGCACGAGATGGTGCATCAACAATGTCATGTACACTAGGAAGGAAAGATAGCACGAAGCAAGCGATTGTAGAGAGTAGAAACATAACAAAAATAACTTGAGTTTGAACTTTGTTTGTCTGATATAATTCCAGTAATGTATAACAAATTTGCAGGAAAATAGTGAAAATTGTTTATGTTGAAAGATCATTCAAGAAGGATAAAGAGAGATATATCTATGAAGAGCAACAACCGGGGTTTTTAACTGCTGAGATATCATCTTTGCCTCCGACATTAATATTCTGTCCTTTAGGCAAAGCAGTGGTTGGATCATCTCCAGCTTCAAGAGCCTTCTTACTAACAACTCTATAAATCTGAGTGAGAACTTCAGTGAAAGCATTATCAACATTTACAGCTTCAAGTGCAGACGTCTCCATGAAAAAGGTATTCTCTCTTTCTGCAAATGCCTTAGCTTCTTCTGTTGAAATAGCTCGGAGATGACGAAGATCAGCTTTGTTACCAACAAGCATGATCACAATGTTTGAATCTGTATGATCCCTAAGCTCCTTTAACCATCTCTCAACATTCTCGAAAGTCACGTGACGTGTTACGTCGTAAACAAGTAATGCTCCTACTGCTCCTCGATAATATGCACTCGTGATGGCTCGGTACCTAATTTTTATAAATTTCTTTGGTCATCAAGCAAACGTAAGTAAAATTATAGAGTAATCTTATGTGTTATACAAACCTTTCTTGGCCAGCGGTGTCCCAGATTTGAGCTTTGACAATCTTATGACAATCTTATCGTCGCATTGGATGCTACGTGTGGCGAATTCGACACCAATGGTAGCACGTGAGTCGTGGCTGAAATCATTTCTAGTGAATCGGGATAATAGATTGGATTTTCTTCGGTTTTGAAGTTTTGTTTTAATTCGCTTCGGTTTGAAATTTCTTATTTATATAGTAACTGTTATTTTTGTTATACCATATACTTTTCATATACTTTGAACATGTACGAAATATTTCTTGCATTCTAAAGGTAATTTTATTTGTATGGATGAATGTTTCACCCGTAAGTACCATATGAGAATTATTCTCAATAATTCATGTCCTTATTGTGGGCAAGAAGAATCTATCGCGCATGTGTTGTTTGAATATGACCATATTTGCTAAAAAGACATGGAGTGTTATTGCAATGGGAAGAGTCTTATGCCTTTGCTAAAAAGACATGGAGTGTTATTGCAATGGGAAGAGTCTTATGCCCCATTAGGTCTCCCACTTGTAGAGGAAGAGGAGTATATGAGTAGTCTAGAGTTCACCACTCTCCGGTTAACCTGAACAGCCCTTAACAGTTAACACCTTGGATCCTATAAGAAACTTTCTTGTTTTTTTTTCTAAAGTAGATTGTTCTCACATTGAGACACCTTACACAAGGCTACGTACATGAGAATTTAGAGAGTGCTACGTACATGAGAATTTAGAGAGTGTTCACTCTCAACACTTGAAGGCTATGATCCATTCTGGTCCTAGAAGCCTTTGCCCGTACCGCCCTCCGGCCTTTGACCATGCACTTCATGTCTCAGTAGATGCGGAGTGGAGGTCTATTTATCAAGTGAAAGATATCAGTGTGTTCTTTTCCATCCCCACTACCTCACAATATTAGATTAATTAGATTGAGAAAAAAAAAAAAAAAAAAGGAAGGAAGAAATTTTCCAACAGAGAGAGGCAAAGGAGTTATGACCAGAAGAATCAAAGCAAGAGTAGGATAATTAGATTGAGAAAAAAAAAAAAAAAAAAGGAAGGAAGAAATTTTCCAACAGAGAGAGGCAAAGGAGTTATGACCAGAAGAATCAAAGCAAGAGTAGGAGATCCAAGCAAGTGTTCATGGAGCTAAGAAACAAGGAAGAAAAAGCACATTATAAGTTCAAGACAAGAAGGTTTAGCCTGAAATTCGAAGCTTTTATGGAGGAAGAGTTGGAAATCGAAGCTTACCGACATGTGATTAGAGGTAAATACGGAGGTTAAAGTTGGGAGGTCTTTGTTGTCCTGTCCATGGTGTTCTGTTCATGAACAGGTTGAAGTTTCAAGAAATCGGCTAAAGGAAAAATTAAACACCTACTTGAGATGACGTGAAGTCGCAGAGGGGAGCAGCTTGAAGGTCGTCACGGTGGTTTGTCAGGGCGTAGCTGTTGTAAAATCAAAGAGAAATTTCTAGATCTTAGGGAGTGAATTTTTTCGAAGACGAGGCGATGAAAATTTTCGAAGACTGAGAAATTTCAAAGTTTCAAGTTCCTGGTGTAATGAAATTTCTAAGTCTTGTGATTGGTCAATTTTTAAGTTGGTCAATTTACAGCAGAAATCTTATATAATAATTGGGAAGTATCCATTACAAAGTAACATTTGTTTTATAACATATAACAAAAGTTTATAACAGT
>CM071717.1:57061593-57075909 GCA_036630335.1 Physaria fendleri | reverse complement strand
GTCCTTCCTATAATTTTGGGTCTTACAAATGGCCCTTTTAACAATAATCCCTAAAATATATACATGTTGTTTAATAATGGGAATATTTCCTACAGTGCCACCTGAAAAAAGGAATCTCGGTGACTGCACTTGATAAGGCTAAAACTCGGTCTGTGCCACCTGATAAATCATGTCTATATAGTAGACGAATTCGGTTGGACACTTTTGCCCCTGGAATTATTTTAAAGCTGAAAAATCAAAAAAAAGGACGATGGGACATATCATTATGACATTTCTCACTTCTTTTTTATGTTTCTCTCGCTTCTCTAAATCTCATTGGTTTTATAATTCGGTTGTCCACGACCACCGTCTGCAACACCACCATCGCCATCACCACCGTCCACGTCACCATGCATTTTTGACACAATCACCCCATCACTATCGTCGCTGTCCCTATCACCACCGTCCCATCGCTACCGTCACCATCACCCGTCGCTGTCCCTATCACCACCGTCCCATCGCTACCGTCACCATCACCACCGTCCACATCGATATTGTCCAAACACACCACCATCACCATAGCCACCGTCCACAATTTCTCTAACCCCAACCGTAAAAATTTGGATTTCGAAATCTAAAACCAAAACTCAAAATTTCTCAGATTTTCTTTTGTGGATTTCAAAAAACACTAGATTTAAGTCAGATCTTCCAAATCTACAACCCAGAAAACGATTTACAATATTTAAATCTGACTTGGAAGACGAGATCTTGAAGACCAAAAAACGTGTCTACAGAACGAAAGAGACAGGGTCCACGGACGGAGGAAAATCATCTCCAGTTCAGATCTGTAAAAAAATAACTCTTTGCGGCAGATCTGAATCAAATTTTGAGAGATAATGGAAAAGAGAGAGAAAGATAAGGAGAGAATATGAAGAAGATGATATTAATAGGGCAGTGGTAAAAATGTCAATTGACAAAAACTGAACATTTAATAAAAGCTGAATGTGGGAGTACTGCTTTAATTTCCACATTCACATGGGCACACACCGAAGATTCTCTTTATTGGTGGTACTGCAGAAAAAATTTTCTTTAGTAATCATACATCCTTATTCTTTCTGTCTCATTTTGTTAAATTATTAAATTATATTATACAATATTTTTGTTATGATTGGTTGAGCTGCTTCAACTTAAAATCATTTTAATATATTTAGCAAATACTGAAAAACCAATTTTGTATTCCAAACACTAGTAACAAAATACTTAGCAAAGATGTTTGCTCTTAAACTTGATCTAGAAACATTACTACATTGTTTGGCTCTTTGTGGATGGCATTGGTTAAACATCTGATTCCTGAAAGTTCTTTACTGAGATGTCCATACCGCATCAAAATATAGTGTGAGAAAATATTGTTACAAGCTTTGTGAGTAGGGACGGACCCAAAAATCATAAGGCTCACAAGACAAGTTTGCTTTCAAATATGTTCAGGATACAAATATATATTTAGCACAAATCATAAGGCTCACAAGACAAGTTTGCTTTCAAATATGTTCAGGATACAAATATATATTTAGCACAAATCCTTCTACAAATGGGAAATGAGCCTTTGAAGGTTATTCTGAGTTATCCTCCAAATCAAGGATTGAGTATGCTAGCTGTTCTCTGAATCACAATTGAGAACAACTCAGAAATAAACCCTAGACCAGAGTTTCAGTTTATTACATCAAACTAAAGAATACAGACAAACCTGAGATAAGATGCCCCAGCAGAAAATGAAGTGGAGCTTCAGCTACGAGTCTAGTACAGCCTAGTTCTGCATTTACTGGTACGGATAATCAGTTGAAAGGAATGTTATTTAAGGCATACAAGTATGTTTTTCTACCATTTTAGGGTACTTAAACTTAGGACACTGTTCGGTAAAAGCAGGTTGTCTTTGATAAGTCACAGATGCAGCTCTGATCAAAATTCCTGCAGTTAAACCCCATATCATATAATCCTTATCTCCTGTTTTGTAGTCAAAGTAGTGAATCAGATACTTTTCGCCCATCCACTCTCTCTCTTCAGATCTTCTGTTCTCATCCTGGACCAAATATGTTTTAGCAATGATGCTTCAGAAGGAAAAAACAAACAAACTATAGGTTAAGAAGAAAGAAAGCAATAGTAACCTTAAGGAACATTTCTAAAGGTGCATCAAACACAGCTTCCACTTCCCCAGGATTTGGTTTGGGATTGAATTTTGTTTTGTCCCTTAAGATTCCTATCACAGGAATTACTCTAAGGAGATGCTGAAACAAAATTAAGCCCACGTTACAAAAAGAACTGAAGAATTATGCATATCTAACTTAGAAAAGTTCAAGAATGTCTGACATAAGCCAGAGACACTGCCTTAGAGTTTAATAACAACAAAAATTCTGCTGTATTAACTCGTTTTCTACTGAAGAACATTCAAAACCAAAAACTAGATTGAGTTCAAGAAGGTCACTTTTGCTACTAGATGTCTGCTACTACGATGTAATACAGATACGATGAAGGTTCAATAATCAAAGGTAAATTAGAGCCATTGGTAAATCGTACTAGAGCTTGAGTCAGTTTATCATATCAAATTCAAGAATACAGACAAACCTGAGATAAGATGCCCCAGCAGAAAATGAACTGGAGCTTCAGCTACGAGTCTAGTACAGCCTAGTTCTGCATTTACTGGTTACGGATAATCAGTTGAAAGGAATGATATTTAAGGCATACAAGTATTTTTTTCTACCATTTTAGGGTACTTAAACTTAGGACACTGTTCCGTAAAAGCAGGTTGTCTTTGATAAGTCACAGATGCAGCTCTGATCAAAATTCCTGCAGTTAAACCCCATATCATATAATCCTTATCTCCTGTTTTGTAGTCAAAGTAGTGAATCAAATACTTTTCGCCCATCCACTCTCTCTCTTCAGATCTTCTGTTCTCATCCTGGACCAAGTATGTTCAAGCAATGATGCTTCAGAAGGGGGAGAAAAAACAAACAAACTAGAGGTTGAGAAGAAAGAAAACAATAGTAACCTTGAGGAACATTTCTAAAGGTGCATCAAATACAGCTTCCACTTCCCCAGGATTTGGTTTGGGATTGAATTTTGTTTTGTCCCTTAAGATTCCTATCACAGGAATTACTCTAAGGAGATGCTGAAACAAAATTAAGCGCAGGTTACAAAAAGAAATGAAGAATTATGCATATCTAACTTAGAAAAGTTCAAGAATGTCTGACATAAGCCAGAGACACTGCCTTTAGAGTCTAGAAACAACAAAAGTCATTATTCTGCTGTGTTAACTCGTTTTCTACTGAAGAACATTCAAAATCAAAAACTAGATTGAGTTCAAGAAGGCCACTTTAGCTACCAGATCTCTGCTACTACGATGTAATACAGCTACAAAGGAGGATCAGTAATCAAAACTAAATAGAGCCATTGGTAACTCATAATAGAGCTTGAGATTCAAGCACAGATAAGCAATATAGTCTATGACCTCCACTTCATTTGGCAATCCCAAAATCGTATTTCACTAAGAACAGGTATTACCAATAAGATAAAACAAGAAGAACATGGACCATTTTCTTAATACCTTAGACAGAAATGGTTCAAGAGAAGTGACAATATCAACAAGCGAAGGGTCCAATCCAATCTCTTCCTCGGCCTCTCTGGTTGCAGTCATCCCATCATCTTTATCACCTTCCTCTGCTTTACCACCTGGCAGTGACACTTCTCCTGCAATCAAAAGTAACACCCTTTAACGCTTTCCTGATCAATAAGTTGATAGCAACCACCTCAAAATTAGACTAAACACACACTGTTTTTCACATCTCAAACGCATCACCTCTAAAGAATTGGCATAAACCGTTCTGCATCACATTGATCAAAATCAGGGAAATGAATGATACCCAAGTTCAAAGACGAGACCTTTAGATCGATTCCATCACTCACTTTTACTGGAATAAAACCAAAAACGAACCTGAGTGAGTAGACAATGTAGAAGACCTTTTAGTAAGGATAACACGCAAATCACCATCGTGTCCTTCGAAGATACAGATCAACACAGCCGCTCTCTTGGGTCTGAACCTATCAGGATCTTTCGGAACCGGAGAAATAGATTCCTGAAATCCAACCTGAGAAATCACTTTCCCGGCACTCTCCTCGTCGTCATCGAACGATGAAGAAGACGGCGGCTTGTATCGGCGAAGTTGCTGAGCCAAATTGGTGAGCCGCGTCGTCATCGAACGATGAAGAAGACGGCGGCTTGTATCGGCGAAGTTGCTGAGCCAAATTGGTGAGCCGAGAAGACCCACCACCGATAGAGGAAATCGCTGTCGCTGATACCGCAGGATCCATAGATTTGTAGAGAAGGGTTGTGCGTGCAAGTGAAGGAAGCCTACGGTAAAGCAAAAACATCAAATCCGATTTGCGGATTCTATGTGTAAAGTGAAGGAAGCCTACGGTAAAGCAAAAACATCAAATCCGATTTGCGGATTCTATGTGTAGAAACGATCAATCATAAGATCCCAACACTCAATTATTTCAGAAAAGTGATACCTTCTCGTGAATCCACGTGTTTTGTGCTCTTTTTGGCTTTTTCCTTGCGGTCGGAAATGTTGAAGTTATGTATGTATGCGACTTGTGAGAACTACGGTCGTAGAGCATCAATATTGTGCGGGTAACGGGACTCTTATCTCTCTTTTCTCTTTCATATTTTTTTCAGAGAGGGAGTGGTGATTCCCAAGGCTTCTTCCCACTGTATTTTCCACGGGTGAAGTAGGTGATCCCCGACGTTTCTTGGCAACGTGTGATGCAATTTCTCGTCATTCAACTTCCGGCAAACCAATGTATCATCGCCCTGGCATGGTTTTAGTGGATCTAATACTTCCTGATGCAGGTTCCCATTTGATTTTGATTTTGATTTTGGTTTATGGTGTTTTTTCCATCTCTCATTCTCATATCCTTGTTTCTTTCTTTCTCTCACACTTTTTCCAACGAATTTGAGCAATTCAGGTTTAGAACGCCTGATTTTCGGTGACTGTGGATTTTGGGCCTCAAATGACTCTTCTTTTGGAGATTCACCGAGGTTCCGTTTTGTAGTCGCACCTGACATCTCTGACCCACCTTGACCGTCTTCGATCTTTGAGTTAGTGATTTCTGTCTCTTGCAGGTACTAATCATATGGACTAGCTAACCGAATATATGAGTATGGTGGTTAAAAGTCTGTGCACCGCAGCTCACGTCTTCCCTCCTGCATCAGAAGCTCATTTGTCTTAGGAAGTTCAAATACTTTATTTCTGAGATCTTAAGTGTATTCAAATTTTTTTTTTTTTGTCAAACAAGTGTATTCAAATATATTCGATAGAATTTGATGATTCAAAAGAGTTAAGAGAGTCTCTATTTATAATAAAAGATAAAAATCTGAAAATCCTAGATCAGCTAGATGCTTGATCGAGCGAGGTATGGCTCCCTCGAGCTGATAGGTTGACGTCGTTATCCAAATCCTTGATCCTTATATTCTCGAAAAAATATCCAAATATGTCCAAGTAATGAATCTTCTTCAGCCTGATCAAATATTTGCTCGTCCGGGCAATTAGGTATACGTCTCGATCAAACCAAGGGTGGTTCGACCGAGCAGTTGTTTTGACCGTCTTCCTGATTAGTCATCACGTCTTAAGGTCTTGAAGTCTTCAAAATGGCATTTTAGCTAGTACAATGATGTCTCCAACTTTTCCATAGTTCTAGTCTTTTTGTTTCTTTTCTCTAAATCTGGACTCTCCTTTCTCTATGGGGTGATTGTTTGGGTTTTAGATTTTTCTAAAAGTTTTTTTGTTTTAAGCAATCAAAATTTATAAATCTTCTAATACAAATCATTCAAGTTTTGTAAATCTTCTAACTACAGCCCAACAATGTACAACAATCATAAAGTTATAGTCCAAAAATCTACAGCCAACAACTCAAAATTCTACGACCAAAATTTCAAAGCTACAGTTCCAACCAATCAGGTCCTATATTTACTTTTTTCCTCTAATCATTAACACAAAATTATCTCTTCAAATTAAGGTAAATTCTTTAATCTATATCTTTTGAACAGCTAACTAATGTCGGTCAACTATTTCTTAGTTTGGTAAAGCTGAAAAATCATTACTGAAAATATGAGATTTTGGTCTAGTTATCCCAAATCTATCATTTAATTTGATATATTTTCTTATTTATTTTCTCTAATTAAAAAAAAAATCTTTGTTCTAGATTCTTTCTCTTCGTTTGTACTGGCTAGATAAATTGTATATATATTACTATATTATTGACGACAAAAAGATACTACTTTAATTATTATTTGGTAATTTTAATGAACTAATTCAAAAAGTGATTATAGTATGAAATATATAATTACTAATGAGTTAACAAGTTCGAAGATTTGTTTCTTTATTTTATCCTCATTTGTAGTCACATGAAAACTTTTTTTTTGGTCAACTTTTGTTGGTCAATACATGAAAATCTTTTTTGTCAAAACATGGAAACTTCTATATTAGTTTTTTTTTTCTTTTTCTGTTTGTATGAAACTAAAATCTCTATTCGCTACATACTTTTTTAAAAAAAAACTTTAAAATAGAATTATTTCTTACGCTTTACCAAATTGATAGGATTTTCAGTTTTAATATATTATTTAAGAATCTTGAAATAACTTTATATTTATATTTTTGTCATATAACTTTATATTTGTGTTATATTATCATGTGACATTAACAAAAAAAATTTCAAAACGAATTAAAATAAAATATTTGGTCCTAGATTGTTTACAAGATATACCATAAAAATATTTTAATATATTTTCTTAAACTAGTAATTCCCTATGTAAGTTTTGACATATATATTATACATACAATAAAAATAATTAAAAAATTGTATATATATTACTATATTATTGACGACAAAAAGATACTACTTTAATTATTATTTGGTAATTTTAATGAACTAATTCAAAAAGTGATTATAGTATGAAATATATAATTACTAATGAGTTAACAAGTTCGAAGATTTGTTTCTTTATTTTATCCTCATTTGTAGTCACATGAAAACTTTTTTTTTGGTCAACTTTTGTTGGTCAATACATGAAAATCTTTTTTGTCAAAACATGGAAACTTCTATATTAGTTTTTTTTTTCTTTTTCTGTTTGTATGAAACTAAAATCTCTATTCGCTACATACTTTTTTAAAAAAAAACTTTAAAATAGAATTATTTCTTACGCTTTACCAAATTGATAGGATTTTCAGTTTTAATATATTATTTAAGAATCTTGAAATAACTTTATATTTATATTTTTGTCATATAACTTTATATTTGTGTTATATTATCATGTGACATTAACAAAAAAAATTTCAAAACGAATTAAAATAAAATATTTGGTCCTAGATTGTTTACAAGATATACCATAAAAATATTTTAATATATTTTCTTAAACTAGTAATTCCCTATGTAAGTTTTGACATATATATTATACATACAATAAAAATAATTAAAAAATGAGTCTTATATAAACAATTTTAAATCACATATCAAATACTTTTCATTTTTCAATAATAATTATGTGCATGACTACAAGTATCTAGTTATATTCATTTTTCAATAATAATTATGTGCATGACTACAAGTATCTAGTTATATTATATATTATACCAACTAAGGTGGCCATATTATATTGACATAGCCATATTCGTAAATCACAACTTGTGAAAATGTATTGTAACCATGGACAACTAGGCGATCACTAATTATAAAATTAAGATATGAATGACTTGTTGATTATAATTTACACACACTATATTGCTTGAAGTTTAAATGATAAACCAAGCATTCAGGACTCCTATTTGTTTTTTAATTAAATCTTTTAATTTAGAATAGTTATTACTATTACATGATTTTCTTAGAATCCTTTGATTTTTAATGTTTTTTAATTTATATAAAATTATGAAAATTATATTTATGAACTAAAATTACAGGCCAAATTATACCAAAAGCAATCATAGGGTTATTAGGTAGTTCTTGAAATCATTTCTTTGTTCAAATTACATAATTGTTTATTTTATTATAATAAACCTCCAATGGATTAATATGATCTATCTTTTATCAAGAAACAAGATAAGAGAGAGATCTTAAGGGAACTAAAAACATGGAGTTTGAATATCAACAAAATCCCCAGAACCTTTCTCACAACGCAAGCAAAGCCGAGTTTTTCTCAGATTTACTTTCCTATAAAATCTCCTATTTTTATTGACTTTTATTTCTTTCTCCTTTAATTATGTGCATGACTACAAGTATCTATCTAGTTATATTATATATTATACCAACTAAGGTGGCCATATTATATTGACATAGCCATATTCGTAAATCACAACTTGTGAAAATGTATTGTAACCATGGACAACTAGGCGATCACTAATTATAAAATTAAGATATGAATGACTTGTTGATTATAATTTACACACTCTATATTGCTTGAAGTTTAAATGATAACCAAGCATTCAGGACTCCTATTTTTTTTAATTAAATATTTTAATTTAGAATAGTTATTACTATTACATTATTTTTTTAGAATCCTTTGATTTTTAATGTTTTTAATTTATATAAAATTATGAAAATTATATTTATGAACTAAAATTACAGGCCAAATTATACCAAAAGCAATCATAGGGTTATTAGGTAGTTCTTGAAATCATTTCTTTGTTCAAATTACATAATTGTTTATTTTATTATAATAAACCTCCAATGGATTAATATGATCTATCTTTTATCAAGAAACAAGATAAGAATTGTTTATTTTATTATAATAAACCTCCAATGGATTAATATGATCTATCTTTTATCAAGAAACAAGATAAGAAAGAGAGATTTTAAGAGAACTAAAAACATGGAGTTTGAATATCAACAAAATCCCCAGAACCTTTCTCACAACGCAAGCAGAGCCGATTTTTTCTCAGATTTACTTTCCTATAAAATCTCCTATTTTTATTGACTTTTATTTCTTTCTCCTTTTGCCACATATTTTTCTCCTTCACTTTTCATTATAAATTGTTTATTGACTTTTATTTCTTTCTCCTTTTGCCACATATTTTTCTCCTTCACTTTTCATTATAAATTGCTCTCTAATCATTTCTTGTCTGTAAGAAAAAACAAATCACTAAGAACAAAACACATCAAAATGTGTAGTAAGATGAGTAGTGGAAGTTATAGAAAGAGACAAGATGAGGATGATGATGAATACATTGGCTTGTGTCCGAAGAAACAAAAACATAATAATGGAGAAGGAAGAAGAAGAGTCCCTAGAAGAGGACCTGGTGTTGCTGAACTTGAGAAGATCCGTCTCGAAGAACAACATATCTCTACGACTATTCCGGTTCCTCTTCTTCCACGGGAGAAACTTCCTACCACATCTCTACGACTATTCCGGTTCCTCTTCTTCCACGGGAGAAACTTCCTACCACCTCGAAAGACATAACCGATCCAGCTTACCCGTTTTCGTCTTATCTAACATCCGGATTTTTTCCTAATGATTTGATTCCTCCCGTTCCAGTGTTTCAAAGGAAGCATGATCCGTCTCTTCAGTATCTCCCACCGGTAATAATCCCTTTTCAATATCGTGGGACGTAGAGTTCGGACCCCGAACTTGCAGTTTAATGTGATGAATTTTCAGAAGTGGACATCGTTGTGTCATATGATCCATAATAAAAACATATTAAACTTTCGAAAATCTGACCTTTTTGTTTATTGATTTGATTCTGTGCGTGTGTGTTTACAGATGAATCTACCAAATCAAGGATCTGGAAGATTTTATCAGGTGTTTACAGATGAATCTACCAAATCAAGGATCTGGAAGATTTTATCAGGATTTTATCAGTTTATAGAGCCTCCTTCAAACCAAACATCTTGTTTTGACAATGTTACTCAAATTCTAGACAAAGAAAAGGTAATGCATTAAGTTTATTCCTTAAGAGAGAAAAAAAAAAAATCAAAGTAATAAATTTTGAGTTTATTTCTTACTAAAGCATTTTGATTATTATTCTCTAACAGATCATGGCTGGGAAAAGACAGAGTCCATTTATGGTCGAGACCGCAAAATGTAGTGTTGGACCGAACTTAACTATCCCAAGGTCTGTTTTAAAGGCTTAATCGGTTTCTTGAAGAAAATGTAGTGTTGGACCGAACTTAACTATCCCAAGGTCTGTTTTAAAGGCTTAATCGGTTTCTTGAAGCTATATGTCCAAGTTCTTTATTTGACATATTGTTTTGAATTTCAGAGATGTTAAATCACTAGACCTAAGATTGAAGAATCATATTCCAGATTCAGGAACAACATTTAGAAATCCAATCACCATTGATTCTCCTTCGTTAGCCACTCCTCCGAGACCCAATTATCAAAATTCGACACTCGATTTCCCGCGCTTTTTACAGGTAAAACCCAATTATCAAAATTCGACACTCGATTTCCCGCGCTTTTTACAGGTAAAACGGTTTATATATGTTTTCAGATACATTTTTCATCCTACTGATATTGTTTTAGTTTGAACAGAAAGAAGATTTTGATTTTTCAGATACATTTTTCATCCTACTGATATTGTTTTAGTTTGAACAGAAAGAAGATTTTGATCATGAAACCATGCCACAAAAGAGCGGCATGAATCCTTCCTTGTACACAAAACCGATCTATAGCTTCTTCCCTTTGAATGGACAAAGTATTCGCGACCAAGATCGATCCATCAGCTTGAGAACCGAGAGATATGACACTGTCACTGATCATGGCATTGATCTTCGCCTTAGGTTATAAGAAAATATGATTTTCTAAGAATTTTCAAAATTTTGGAATCTTTATTTTGTTATGAGTTTTGTAGTTTCGGATAGTGATTTTCTAAGAATTTTCAAAATTTTGGAATCTTTATTTTGTTATGAGTTTTGTAGTTTCGGATAGATATGCAGCAAAGATCTACCAAAGAATTCAATTTGTTTGTCGGCTTCAACTTCAAGATTAATAATCCAATGACAGTATGATTGAGACATACTTGAGTTAGGCAGAAAGAAAAATAAAAATAAAAAACAAATCAAACTTTGTTTTGATATATTGATTAAAAAAAATCCAAAACATAGCTATAAATATATAATGTATTAGTTGATGAAATACATTTAGGTAAAAAAAAAATGGTTACTCACAAAATACCAATTTTTTTTAATTGTTGTAAGATAAAAGTATAGTTATCAGCTTTATATTAATTTTTAACAAATATCTGATATTTGGTGTAGACCTAACCAAAAATGTAGAATCCGAGTCGATCTATATAAACACACAAACAATATCTTTCTCCTATGAAACAAATAGTTTAATTCTAATTCGAACAAAATTCGGTACCAATAATACATTAAAATATTTTAAATATAACTATATTATATATAATACTTTTTTTTTTTGTATGTTTTGTATGAACGTTAAATTTTATTCATATAAAAACTGTTCCACAAGCCGGAATCAAAATACATCAGAATGCAATCTGACGCCATCGCCCCATTAAAACCTTGCAATCTGACGCCATCGCCCCATTAAAACCTTATTAGGTAAACCCAGGGTAGGAGAAACCCCAATAAGGAAAGAGAACGATGGACTCAAACAACCCCACCCGAAATATTTCCCAACCCAAAAACACAAAAAAATTCAAAAACCTACCTACAGGAAGTAAACCAGACCTGGAGACCCTCTCGAAAACGGATAATACCTTCCTCTCGAAGAGCTTCTAAACAGTTTCGAATCAGCCTATCCACAATCCTTACCAGAACGTCAGCTTGACGAGGAATTTACCCATATCTTCTAGCATTCCTTTCAGCCCAAATGGTATATATAGTTGTCTAAAGGCGATAGCTCACTAGAAACCTCTTAAGACTGCACTTTTCACGACTAATGAAGTCCGTAATTAGTAAAAGACTAGTTGAATAAGAACTTCCCATTAGCAGCCCCACTATTTCATTCCAAATCCGAGCAGAATATGCGCAGTCAAAGAATAAATGAGTTTTAGTTTCATCAAACCCATTACATAAACTGCACATTACATAAACTGCAAGTCTTAACTATTGATCGATTCCAAGAACCAATATGATCCATAGTTTGAAGACCATCTGAGCATAACAACCAAAATATAAATGCATGTTTCGGATTAGCATACTTAATCCAAACTAGCTTTGTCCAACCAACACGCGGATGAAACTGCCTAATAAGCTGTCAAGTGTGGGCTGTACTAAACGTGTTTGAATACTGATTCTCCCCACGCTTCCATAAGTGAGTATCTGGGACCATGACTCCAGCACAACCTCGATCTATCAAACCAGCTAAATGGTCTTCTATCGCCTGATATATAGGATTTCGATAAGCCCTTCTAGATCTATCAAACCAGCTAAATGGTCTTCTATCGCCTGATATATAGGATTTCGATAAGCCCTTCTACGCCGTCTCCTACTAATCACCTCCCCCACCGTCGAAGATCTCGAGACTTCCATATCAATGCAGCCTCTCAACCCTACCAAATCCATCAAACACCCAAGCTCCGACCTATCATACCAAAAAGAAGTACCTCGTCCTGATCTTATTTCTACATTATGAAAATTTCTAGCAATATCTCTCAATTTCAAGATTTTCTTGTAAATCCAAGTACCCAATGTAGTAGCATTAACTGACCATATAGAGTTACTTTTAAGCAAAGCATTATCAACCCAATGCACCCATAATGTATCCACCTTAGCGATAATCCTCCAAAGAAGCTTAAGACAACTAACCTTATTCGTCTCCTTTAGGTTAAATAACCCAAGACCCCCTTCATATTTGGGCAAACAAAGTCTTGACCACGCAACTTTTGCTTTAGTAGTACTTAATTCAGGACCAGACCAAATGAAAGCTGCACAAAGAGATTCTAACTTGTGTATACAGTCCGCTGGCAAATAATAAGCCATCTAAATGAAAGCTGCACAAAGAGATTCTAACTTGTGTATACAGTCCGCTGGCAAATAATAAGCCATCTACCAAAATGTAATTAAGCCGTAAATAACCGACTTGACTAACATAACCCGAGTTGAATAAGACAAGGGCCAGAAGTGCCAAGACGACTTAATCGTGCGGACTCGCTCCACCAATACCATATAATCTTCAGAATCCATTCGCTTTGTCATTAAAGGCAATCCCAAATATCGTACTGGAAGTTTACCCTCCGCAAAAGGGTAAAAAGTTCGAAGAACTAACCTGTCTGCTAAAGAAACTCCACCCAAAAATAAAGAACTTTTGTCTAAATTCATCACTAACCTAGACAACCGAGAAAAATGATCCAGAATCTCCATAACACCTTCAATTGACCGACGAGTACCCTTCGCAAAGACCAATAAATCATCTGCGAAGCATAAATGTGTCAACTTTACAATCCCACATCGAGGATGATAATCAAACCTCCTTTCCGTGGCTCCAATGTCTAAAAGCTTAGACAACACATTCATGCAAATGACAAACAGAAAAGGAGAAAGAGAACACCCCTGTTGCAACCCCTTCGAACTACCAAAAAAACCAGCTAACTCTCCATTTACCTGGACCGAAAAGGATGGGGTAGTAATACACACTTCAATCCACTTAACAAACTGTTCTGGTAAACGCATAACCCTCAAAACTTGGATAAGAAAAGGCCACTGCACTGAATCAAAAGCCTTTGAGATATCAATTTTCATAGCACAACGAGGAGAAATATCCTGTTTGTGATAATCCTTAACCACCTCAGATGCTAAAAGAACATTTTCCATTAGCAGTCTCTTTGGCACAAACGATGATTGATTGGAAGATATCATCAAAGGAAGGAGTCCTCGAAGCCTGACAGCTAGAATGCGAGATATTACCTTATAAATGACATTAGAAAGAGAGATCGTCTGTAGTCCTTCATAGTAGCTGCATTTTCCTTCTTTGGTATTAAAGCCAGAATTTTTGCATTGACTGCTTTGGGAAGAAATCTAGTCTCAAAAAAAAACCGAATAGCAACCAAACAATCCGCTCCCACTATGCTCCAAGCAGCAATGAAAAATTCACAAGTATATCCATCAGGTCCGGGTGCTTTGTTCCTGGCCATATGAAAAATAGTATCTGTTATTTCTTGATCAGTTACTGGTCGGGTGAGTGACTTAGCAAGATCAGGAGTGCAACGAAAATCCACCAAATTTTCCAACTCAGCACTCAACGATACATCATAAATATCTGGAATCTCGTTCAAAACACTACAAGAAATATGGGCATTGGTAGCAGTTCGTTGTAGCACTAATTCACTA
>CM071717.1:56974857-56986930 GCA_036630335.1 Physaria fendleri | reverse complement strand
CCATGTGGTAAACTTATCATTTCAATCTTGGGGAAATTTTTCAAGCTGCGGCATCCTATGAGATTGATGTATTCAAGAGATTTCCACTTGAGATGACTTTGAAAACTCTCTAGCTCGAAGCAAAATGAAAAATCCACTCTCCTGACGTTTATGGCTTTAGAAAGATTTGGAATTTCTTTCAAATTTTTGGAATTCTTCAATATGATTGTTCTGAGGCTTCCAAGTTGCTGAAAACAAAATTAGAGGGAAAAAAACACATTAACAGAGATAATAATAGTTGTGATTTTCAAGTTCTCAAATACAATGAAGAACTATTAGTTACCTGAGTTCCTTCCCACAGCTTCTCAAGATTACTATACTCCATTCTGAATTCAACCAGAAACTCTGTCCTAAAATTAGAAGGCAAACACTTCATAGGACAATTATCCCACTCCAAATATTTGAGTTTTGGAGGCAAGTAAATGAGGCCGTTAGGTAGAAGTGATCGATTAAGATCAGAATTATTAATTTCTAGAAATTGGAGATTAAACATTCTTTCTAAAGATTTTTCATTTATTGATTCTTCATTAATCGATGCATTGTCCCATGTGGTAAACTTATCATTTCAATCTTGGGGAAATTTTTCAAGCTGCGGCATCCTATGAGATTGATGTATTCAAGAGATTTCCACTTGAGATGACTTTGAAAACTCTCTAGCTCGAAGCAAAATGAAAAATCCACTCTCCTGACGTTTATGGCTTTAGAAAGATTTGGAATTTCTTTCAAATTTTTGGAATTCTTCAATATGATTGTTCTGAGGCTTCCAAGTTGCTGAAAACAAAATTAGAGGGAAAAAAACACATTAACAGAGATAATAATAGTTGTGATTTTCAAGTTCTCAAATACAATGAAGAACTATTAGTTACCTGAGTTCCTTCCCACAGCTTCTCAAGATTACTATACTCCATTCTGAATTCAACCAGAAACTCTGTCCTAAAATTAGAAGGCAAACACTTCATAGGACAATTATCCCACTCCAAATATTTGAGTTTTGGAGGCAAGTATATACTCCATTCTGAATTCAACCAGAAACTCTGTCCTAAAATTAGAAGGCAAACACTTCATAGGACAATTATCCCACTCCAAATATTTGAGTTTTGGAGGCAAGTAAATGAGGCCGTTAGGTAGAAGTGATCGATTAAGATCAGAATTATTAATTTCTAGAAATTGGAGATTAAACATTCTTTCTAAAGATTTTTCATTTATTGATTCTTCATTAATCGATGCATTGTCATTGGAGATTAAACATTCTTTCTAAAGATTTTTCATTTATTGATTCTTCATTAATCGATGCATTGTCAAGATGTATTCCAAGCACTGTTTTCATGCCCTGAAATTTTTGAAAAAGAATCTGAGGAAAACTATTATCTTAATAATAGTAATAAATGTTTTTTATTTATTTAAATTAATGTAAAGTCATCATGCATTAAAATTTACTGTTTGATTGATAAGTACGTCTTTATTTAAATTAATGTAAAGTCATCATGCATTAAAATTTACTGTTTGATTGATAAGTACGTCTACAATTTCCTCAGCATCCATTAGAAATCGACATTTTCCCGGTGGATTGCCCTTGGACTCTGCACGAACAATTTCTCTACCCAATGCCTCTAGCAAACTGTGCATCTCTATTATCTCTTCATTTCGTCGATTGTATTTTTCTTCTGATGTTATACGTATGAGGGACTTCTCGGCCAACCTTTTAAGTCCACCCTTACTATCTCCGAAAAAGTCATTGATGGACTTGACACTCTTACCATTGAATAAGCATGCAATCCAAAGGAATATCTCTTGTTCTTTTTCATCTAATCTATCGTACCCGACTCTTAATGTTTTCCTAATATTGTCTTTTAAACCTTTTTTAAGGCTAGGCAACAACTCCTTCCACTCTTCTGTTGTCCTTTCTTTTAAATACGAACCCAAAACACTGAGACCCAAAGGAAGATTTCCGACAACTTTTGCAACTTCAACTGCTAATTCCTTAAAACCTTCTGGTGGAGAGTTTTCTCCAAAAGCAGATTGGCATAACATCTTAAGAGCAAGATCTTGATCTGGGATCTTCACCTCGTATAAAAGGTCAATCTTATGAGCCTTAAGAAGATGAGAATCTTGACTGATCACAATAACTTTGCTTCCAGGTCCAAACCATTCAATTTTTCCCACCAATGTTTTGAGAAACTCTGGATTAACCACATCATCAAGAACGATAAGAACTTTCTTGGTGTTTAACCTTTTCTTCACCTCACCAAAAGTTTCTATCTTTATGTCCTTTTGATCTAAGATTTTCGAGAGAAACTCTTTTTCCCATTTCAACTTCATGCAAGATACATCCTTGTCCATGGGTGTATCAGTTGTGAAATTTCGAAAAGGGAATTTGGGAGAGAGATGACTGAAAAGAGCTCTTCCTAGGGTACTCTTACCAGTCCCTGATTGTCCCCATATCCCAACCATTCGAGCTTCTTCGGATTCCAAGCACAATATTGAATTCATTGCCTCTATATGAGCTTCGATTCCGACGAAGTCACCAAAACCATTCGACGGTGAAATAATTTTATTCAAAACATCATTGGCTATCTTTTCAACAATATGCGGTTCACTAGGCCTAATAACAAAAGTCAACTGTGTCAATAAAGAAACATCCCTAAAATCACGATTGAATTCTATGCAAAAGAAAATTGTAGTTCTGATATAATTAAAACACACATAGAAATAATGGAATCAAAACAATATATACTTGTTACGAAGATCCTCTCCGGCCATATTTGCTACATCTGTAAGTGCTTGCTTCCAACTTTGTATATGATCCTCATGTTTTCCCTTACATGTCTCTTCAAAGAACTTTCCAAATACTCCGGTCTGTTTTCTAACATCCGAAGGATCAACATAATAGAAAACAGGTATAACCATTTGATCCATATCCTTGTAGCACTTGTGTATTTCCACAAGTTCATTTAAGCACCACGTCGAAGCAGCATAGTTCTTAGAGAATATGACGATTGAGATCCTTGCTTCTCTAATCGCCCATATAAGCTCAGGGCCGATTGGGCGGCTTCTCTCGATCTCATTATCGATGAATGAATTGATAGATCTTCGCTCGAGCGCCATGAGAAGATAGCCAAGGAAAGTCTTGCGAACATCTTCACCACTGAAGCTAGGAAAAACGTCGAATCTCCGGCTGCCAGAAGAAGAAGCCATTGCGAACATCTTCACCACTGAAGCTAGGAAAAACGTCGAATCTCCGGCTGCCAGAAGAAGAAGCCATGGAGATTTGAAGAAAGAAATTAGAACTCTGTTAGAGAAATCTTATTCTAAAAACTGAGATACATAAATTGAAGCTGAGATGCAGATTGCGTAGAAGCTTCCTAAATGTGATTTGGAAGTTGACTACCTTTTTTTCTTGGGATAAATTATTTAGAAGATGACTTTTCTATCGTGGTCCTAACAATATTTCAAGGTTTTTCCTCTCAAAACCATTTTTTTAATTTGTTTTTTAAAATTATCTTTGGATTTGTTTTCTGTCAGGAAATTGCAGGTAAGCACCCTGCAGCAAAAATAGAATAAAATTTTCACAAACCTATGAAAAAAAACTTTTGGTTATATGTGTAACTAAAAAGGCAATATTGTTTTTAGTAGTATATGAGCCAAGTATTTTAAAGCCAAATTAATTACAAAACAGATTTGGAATACGTTTCAGTTTCCTAGGGATCCAGGGAAGTTATTGTTCCATTATAATGGGATCAAAACACATAGCTTCTCCCCAAAATAAGAAAGGAAATGATACAACAGTGTTCCAATGGTATTATCATAGTTGTAAAAGGACATCTAGGCTGAAGCTTCCCTTTGCCCTAAGGAAAGCTCCAAGTTTGAAGCTGTCACGCTTGTGTTTGCTGTCTGTCAGTCGCCATGAATCTTGGCTTGTACGTATGAACATCTATATGATGATGCAGCAAAAAACTCTGTTTCAGTTGGGTTCTAATGTCAATACTCATCATTCTGGTATTGTTATTCTCAAGAATCTTCTTTGCTCATTTCTTGTCTTTTGCAATCAATACTCATCATTCTGGTATTGTTATTCTCAAGAATCTTCTTTGCTCATTTCTTGTCTTTTGCAATGTTTGTGCTTATATGAATGATGAATTTGGACATTATGTACTTATTGGTATCATCAGGTTGTAATGTTACTACTCCTCTGCACCTTGCTGCAAAAACTGACTTCTTGAGATGGTTCTTGCTATTCTCTTTCTTCAGTCTAATGACATGATTCGTTATCACTTTTTCTTAGAGTGTTCGTTTACGTCTAATGTCTCTATGGAAATTCTGATAGCGTGCAAGGTTTGTTGAGAATGACAGTCAAACAGAAGATGCTCATCAATCCGAGATCTGTGACTATTAACATACATTTTGAGGCAGGTGTAACTAAAAAAAGCAATAATGTTGTTTTAAGAACCTAATATCACAGGCTATGGAATGCGAGTCAATAAGGGCTTCTTGTTCTCAGATAGTGTTCCATCATCTGCTGAAGAAGTAAGAAACCATCACAAGTTGATTACAAAAACAGAGGTGGAATATGTTTTCTTGTGCAATAGAAGCAATATAACAGAAAATGCAATCAATGAACAAACTTTGGGATTTGAATACAAATGGTGGTTGTAAAGAAGAACAGAGAATGTGTACAATGTCTCACAAATGCAGCAATCTGATGAATGGAGAGCTTAGAAGGCTGTAGGATGAAATATCAGAGAATTAGCTTTCAATGCAGCAATCTGATGAATGGAGAGCTTAGAAGGCTGTAGGATGAAATATCAGAGAATTAGCTTTCTCATCCTATATGTTAAAATGAGTAGCTCACTCCTTTAACTTTTGTCTAAAGGCACAACTAAATATGGAATTAACACACTGATATAACAAAAAGTAGTTCAGCCTTCAACGGATTTTTTCTTTTCCTTTTTTCTGAAGTAGACCTCCCCAGCAGGAACATATTGATGAGCTTTTTGAGCTGCCAAGGAAAGTAGACAAAAATTCAAAGAGTCAAAACATTATGACTAAATTTATTGGAGCTATCATGCTCGTGTGAAAAAAAAAAAAAAAGAAGCTATGAATCATCTTATCCCAAGTGACCTATAACACAATTAAATACAATTGTATTGTAAGATGTTTTAGTTACCTTGTTGGCACCCAAATTAAATCAGGTTGCGGAGCCTGATCCCAATGTGGATCCAGGATGGTAAGTTGTGAATCTTGTTGTTCAGTAATCATGGAATCAATCCACAAATTTGAGGCTATCAATCCTGTGTCTGTTACTCTTTGGTCACAGGTTTGGTTGAAATTTTCTTCAGATGATGTCATCTGCATAATAATAAACCAAACGATCATATTGTTTATATAAGTTCATCCCTGAAAAAAAAAACACAATCAAGAGAAAGAGATAACAGCTTTATAATTTCCAGTTCAAATTATATTAAAAGGCTTACATGCATCTGGTTATTGCTTGTCTCAGTCTCTACAACATCTGTTTCAGAGCTTCTTCCATCTCTATCATCCGGAGATGCGGACACATTCAACACTCGCACACCAACTTCTTTTACCCTCCTCTGTTTTACCCTGCTCGAGCCGTATACAAACTTAAATTCCACATCTTTGGCTCCTCTGTTTTACCCTGCTCGAGCCGTATACAAACTTAAATTCCACATCTTTGGAATCCAATTTAGATGGAAGATTTGTCGGCTGGAACTTAAAGGAACACAAAACCAGATGATCAGTCCTCCACATTGACAAAACCGCAGGTGTGAAATGCCTATAATATACGCCGTCGTAGCGGAAGTGTACATACAGCTCAAAAGAAACATCACTGGTTACAGGTTCAAGCACGACACAAACATTAAATCGCAGAAATTGATCAGAAAGAGAGCTGTTAGGTAAGGTGACAGTTAGGGAATTTCCCAAAGCTCCATACTTGAAATATGTAGGGACTTCTCCACCCGGTACGATCACAATTGACTTCAAGGATGACTGTATGATGAGTTCTCTCGCATCTCTATCCAATTTTAAGCAATTCTCGAAGCCAAAATACCAACGATAATAATCGTCCTTGTAAAGCTTATTTATCTTTTCAGTAGTTTCATAAGGATCTTCCATTGTTGCCACTGTGATGACACAATCCCTACAGTCTGCAAAGTTAACCCGCTTAAGACCTGTGAGTCTGAAAATGTTTGGGGAGATGTTTTTCAATTTATTGCAACCACTCATAGATTCAATGGCTGTGTTACCTAAATCGAGTATTTCAATACTAGGTGGAAGCTGAGGAAAACTTGTCAAACATGAGCAACCACGCATTGAAAATTCAATGAGTCTTGGGAGCATCTCAATCAAGCAGGGAACTTCTTCAATGGCTGTGTTATCTAAATGAAGTTTTTCAATACTACTTGAAAGCTGAGGAAAACTTGTCAACCATGAGCAACCACGCATTGAAAATTTAACGAGTCTTGGGAGCATCTCAATCAAGCAGGGAACTTCTTCAATGGCTGTGTTATCTAACTGAAGTTTTTCAATACTGCTTGAAAGCTGAGGAAATCTCGTCAAACTTGAGCAATGACGCATTGAAAATTCAATGAGTCTTGGGAGCATCTCAATCAAGCAGGGAACTTCTTCAATGGTTGTGAAATCTAAATTGAGTATTTCAATACTACATGAAAGCCGAGGAAAACTCTTCAAACTTGAGCAACCATAGAGCTCGAGGGTTATGAGAGATGACAAGTTGACATCAACAGGAAGAACCTCCAGCCCTTTGCATTTTATCATTTTCAATTTCTCCAATTTTTGGAGATTTCCAATTGTTGAAGGAAGCCTCACCAAACTTATGCATTCGGAGAGATCCAATTCTACGAGATTGGTGGCCTTTGAAAGATCTGGAATTTCTTTAAGGTTTTCAGAGGTTTTCAGAAGATGACAGATTCATCCTCTGAAGACTCCGAAACGGCTGAAACAAAAATTAAAACATTATCATTATTAAATACTACTCTTTATATGTTTATTATTATTAATGTGTATAATGGATCTGGGCCACCCCCTTCCCCCTTCTCCAATTGTACCCCCTAATTTCTGTATGGGCCTGAGGCCACAAAAATTGTAATGTTAAAAAAAAAAAATGTGTATAAATCGTGAATGACGGGATATTCAATTTTGGTTATACTTAATTAGTTTGAACAAACAATTAGTAAATGCTACAATATTAACAATGTACCTCGACGCCTTCACACAGCTTCTCCATCGTGGGGTCACTCACTTTGAGACCAAAGATTTGTTGAGGGAGAATTTTAGTTGGAAAAAATCTCCTAAGGCAATCGAGATAATCAACTCCTGGCAAATTCTTGTTCCATAAACTATCATTTACCTCGAGCTCAATTCCATGTGGTAAATTTACCATTTCAATCACTGGGAAATTTTTCAAGCTGTGACATCCTATGAGATTGAGGTACTCAAGAGATTCCCAGTTGAGATGACTTGGAAAACTTTTTAGCTTGGAACATTGAAAATTCAATGAGTCTTGGGAGCATCTCAATCAAGCAGGGAACTTCTTCAATGGCTGTGTTATCTAAATAGAGTATTTCAATACTATGTGAAAGCTGAGGAAAACTCTTCAAATTTGAGCAACCATTGAGATTGAGGGTTTTGAGAGATGACAAGTTGACATTGACAGGAAGAACATTCAGCCCTTTGCAATTTTTCATTTCCAATTTCTCCAATTTTTGGAGATTCCCAATTGTAGACGGAAGTCTCACCAAACTTCTGCAATTGTAGAGATACAAACACTGAAGATTGGTGGCCTTTGAAAGATCTGGAATTTCTTTAAGGTTTTCAGAAAAGATTGGTGGCCTTTGAAAGATCTGGAATTTCTTTAAGGTTTTCAGAAGATAATAGATCCATCCTCTGAAGATTCAGAAACGGCTGAAACAAAAATTAAAAAAATTTCAAACTTCAATCATTATTAAACACTATGTTTATTATTAATGTGTATAATCCGTGGATGACGAGCTATTCAATTTTGGTTATACTTAATTAGTTTGAACAAACAATTAGTAAATGTTACAATATTAACAATGTACCTGGATGCCTTCACACAGCTTCTCCACCGTGGGGTGACTCACTTTGAGACTAAATATTTGTTCTGGGAGAAGTTTAGTTGGAAAAAATCTCCTAAGACAATCGAGATAATCAACTCCAGGCAGATTCTTGTTCCATAAACAATCTTCTACCTCGATCTCAATTCCATGTGGTATACTTCGCAAGAAAATCTGAGGGAAGTTTTTCAAGCTGCGGCATCCTATGAGATTGAGGTACTCAAGAGATTCCCATTTGCGAGGACTTGGAAAACTTTCTAGCTTGGAGCACCATCCAAAATCTACTCTCTCGAGATTTATGGCTTTAGAAAGATTTGGAATTTCTTTCAAATGTTTGGAATTACTCATTACGATGGTCTTCAGGCTTCCAAGTTGCTGAACACAAAACAGGGGAAAAAGGGAATTAATATATATTATCGTAGATAACAATAGTTGTCACAAAACAGGGGAAAAAGGGAATTAATATATATTATCGTAGATAACAATAGTTGTGATTTTCACCAAGAATTAGATACCTGAGTTCCTTCCCACAGCTTCTCAAGCTTACTCCACTTCATTCTAAGTTCAACAAGACACTCAGCCTTAAAATTAGAAGGCAAACACTTCAATGGATAATTTTTCCAGTCTATCCATTTGAGTTTTGGAGGCAAGTAAACAAGGCCCTTAGGTAGCCTCGACCTACCATAATCATTAATATGTAGAAATTGGAGATTAGACATTCCTTGGAAAGATTTTTTATCTATTGAAATATCTGACTCCAGAGCATGCACGTTAAAAAACATCCCGACCACAGTTTCCGTACCCTGCATCCTTGGAAAGATTTTTTATCTATTGAAATATCTGACTCCAGAGCATGCACGTTAAAAAACATCCCGACCACAGTTTCCGTACCCTGCAAAATAAAATAAATAAATAAAGAGAGATATTACTATCCAGTAGCATCAAGTCACCTTTTATTTTTATTATTTATTCCAAAAAAAATACTCATATGTTAGATTTTTCCACAAATTACGAAAATATATACCTAATATCTTTCAATGTAAAATATACTTACTTTATAAGTATATTAACATAATATTCTGTTTTACTAGTATTTCTAGATTTTATGTTTCAGTTTTAGTGTAATTACACCATCGAAACAATTTATAAAATAAAAAGAAAATTAAAAAAATAATTATTCGGTAAAAAAAAGTCAAGTTTGTGGGAACCATGTAATATAATAGTGCACTTCGCAAATTTTTCACATGATTAGATTTCCAATTCAGCACTCCGCGATATTAAAGCCACTAAATCAAATTAAAAACAAAAATAAAGTTTAAATCTTTAGAAAGCATAGGGGAACAATTGTAAAAGGCGATAGGTATATTTTCTTATAAAGCATAGGGGAACAATTGTAAAAGGCGATAGGTATATTTTCTTATACCCTCGTTAAAAAAATGAAAACTAATGGTAAATTACATGATATATTTCAAAAGTGTACTTCACAAAGGGGAAAAGGACATCTGTTTCAATGTAAAATATACTTATTTTTAATTACATTAACATTACACTCTCTTCTTTTTTTTTGTCGAAAACATTAACATTATACTCTATTTTGATAATATTTCAAGATTATGTTTCGATTTTAGTGTAAAACATTTAATAATTAATCTCAATTTATGTGGAAGGAAAAAGAAAACTAAAAATCAATTATACAGTATAAAAAATCAAGTTTAAATAATTTATGTGGAAGGAAAAAGAAAACTAAAAATCAATTATACAGTATAAAAAATCAAGTTTAAATCCTTATTAAGCATACGTAAACAAATTTTCATCAGGTGAATTAGTATTCAAGCTAACGAGTTGAGAAAAAAAAAACTTACTGTTTGATTTGTCAATACGTCCAATATTTCCTCAGCATCTGTTAAAAATCGACGTTTTCCCGGTGGAATACCCTTGGACTCAGCACGAACAATTCCTCTACCCAATGCTTCTAGCAAACTGTGCATCTCTACTATCTCTTCATTTCGTCTTATATACATGGAACGATTGGATTTTTCTTCTGATGTTATACGTATGAGGGACTTCTCGGCCAACCTTTTAAGCCCATCCTTATTATCTCCAAAAAAGTCATTGATGGACTTGAAACTCTTACCATTGAATAAGGATGCAATCCAGAGGAATATCTCCTGTTCTTTTTCATCTAATCTATCGTACCCGACTCTTAATGTTTTTATAATATCACCTTTCATACCTGTTTGGAACCTAGGCAAGAACGCTTTCCATTCTTCTGTTGTCCTTCCTTTTAAAGAAGACCCCAAAACACTCAGACCCAAAGGAAGATTACCAACAACTTTTGCAACTTCAACTGCTATTTTCTTAAAACTTTCAGGTGGAAAGTCTTGGGCGAAAGCATTTTGGCATAAAATCTTTAGAGCAATATCTTGAGCTGGTATTTTTACCTCATATAAATGCATGAGGTCAATACCATGAGCCTTGAGAAGATGCGAATCTTGAGTGATCATGATAATTCTGCTGCCAGGTCCAAACCATTCTGTTTTTCCCACCAATGTTTTAAGAAACTCCGGACTAGCCACATCATCAAGGACTATAAGAACTTTCTTGTCCTTCAATCTTTTCGGCACCTCACCAATATTCTCTATCTTTAGGTCCTTTTGATTTAAGATCTCCGAGAGAAAGTTTTGTTCCAACTTCATCCCATAGACATCTTGGTCAATGCATTTATAAGTTGTGAAATTGCGAAAAGGGAATTTGGGAGAGAGATGAGTGAAAAGAGCTCTTCCTAAGGTACTCTTACCAATCCCTGATTGTCCCCATATCCCAATCATTCGAGCTTCTTCGGATTCCAAGCACAACATTGAATTCATTGCCTCTATATGAGCTTCGATTCCAACAAAGTCACCAAAACCATTCGACGATGAAATGAGTTTATTAGAAACATCATTGGCTATCTTTTCAACCATATGCGCTTCGTTAGGCCTAGTAAAAGTCAATAAAGAGGCATCCATAAAAGCACCAACGAAGTCTAAGATTGAATTGAAAACAACATACCCGTTACTAAGATGTTCTCCAGCCAAATTAGCTACATCTGTGAGAGCTTGAATCCACCTTTGTATCTCATCATCTGTTTTGCCCTCGCATTCGAGCTTCTTCGGATTCCAAGCACAACATTGAATTCATTGCCTCTATATGAGCTTCGATTCCAACAAAGTCACCAAAACCATTCGACGATGAAATGAGTTTATTAGAAACATCATTGGCTATCTTTTCAACCATATGCGCTTCGTTAGGCCTAGTAAAAGTCAATAAAGAGGCATCCATAAAAGCACCAACGAAGTCTAAGATTGAATTGAAAACAACATACCCGTTACTAAGATGTTCTCCAGCCAAATTAGCTACATCTGTGAGAGCTTGAATCCACCTTTGTATCTCATCATCTGTTTTGCCCTCGCATGTTTTCATAAAGGACTTTCCAAATTCTCCAGTCTGTTTTCTAACTTCGTGTAGAAACTCTAAGTAGGTTAATATGTTCTTGTTATTGAAATCGTTCTGTACAGAGATGTTTAAATAACAAAGGTTGTGAGATAATCGTACCAGAATTATCACTAGAAGATATGTCATAAGGCGAGATTGTACGTCTCTATACCTCTTTAGTTCCTCGTGTTATCAAGGGTTCATTAGTAGATTGACTCATCTTAAGTAATAAGATATTAAGAACACGATAAAGAAGAGAATCAGAAAAAAAAATGAATCGAAAACCAGCCAAATTTGTATGAGGCTATGGCTCTGATACCATGTAGAAACTCTAAGTAGGTTAATATGTTCTTGTTATTGAAATAGTTCTGTACACAGATGTTTAAATAGACGTACAAAGAATAAAAGCGATAACTATGAAACCTAACAAACTAAGCTATACA
>CM071717.1:56939480-56951386 GCA_036630335.1 Physaria fendleri | reverse complement strand
TATCCCAATCATTCTAGGTTCTTCGGATTCCATACACAATAATGGATCCATTGCCTTTATATGAGCTTCGATTCCGACGAAGTCACCAAAACCATTCGACCGTGAAAGAAGTTTATTCGAAACATCATTGGCTATCTTTTCAACCATGTCCGCTTCATTAAGCCTAATAACAAATAGTCAATTGTGTCAACAAAGAGGCATCCCTAAAATCATATCATAGTCTATGCAAAAATAAAATTGTAGTTCTCGGATAACTAAACACACATAGAAAAAACAATATACCCGTTCCCAAGATGCTCTCCAGCCAAATCAGCTANCAAATTCTCCTTTTTGTTTTCTAACATGAGAAGGATCAACATAATAGAAAACTGGTATAACCATTTGCTTCAACTCCTTAGAACACTTGTGTATTTCCACCAACTCATCTAAGCACCACGTGGAAGATGCATAGTTCTTAGAGAATATAACGATTGCAATCCTTGCTTCATTAATCGCCAGTAAAAGCTCATCGGCGATTTGGTGGCTTCTCTCGATACCATTATCGATGAATGAATTGATAGCTTTGCGATTGAACTCCTTGAGAAGATAGCTGAGGAACCCTCTGCGAACATCTACACCGCTGAAGCTCGGGAAAACGTCGTATCTCCAGCTGCCAGTGGAAGAAGAAGAAGCCGCCATTGGAGATGATTAAGAGAAGAGGAAGATTTGTAGGAAAAAAGATGAGGAAGATCTTTTAAGAGAAGTAAATCTTCAATATAGTGAGAGAAATAATGTCACGTTCCAACGACTTGAAAAGAAGACTTACTGTACAAGATATTTTTTGAGTGGTTCAAATCAAATCCTCAAAAAGAAGATAAGGTGTTACTAGTACTCTTCAAAGAAACTTCCACTTCCTTGACTTCCAAAGCTGTTTGTACACTACAAATATATATTACAGCTATGCCTAATCTTTGTCCTGCTTTCATTTTTTCATTGCTTGGGCTGCTGGGTAAATCCTTTACTTTCCTGTTAATTTACTCAGCTTAAGTACCTAAAGATTAGAGCTTTAGTTAATGGGTTTCGACTGATTGACTTTGCTAAGGATGGAGAAAGTGAAGCTAAGTTGTATGTACAGTAGAGTTAAGATGGGAGGGACTGTGTTATGTGTGATGGGTGCTTTCATTATGAGCTTAATGCTCAGTACTACTCCCACTTCAAGCTCATTCAAAGAGTGATGGGTGCTTTCATTATGAGCTTAATGCTCAGTACTACTCCCACTTCAAGCTCATTCAAAGACTATGCCTATTGTCCCTGATGTAGTTATTTTAGACAAGGAAAAGATCTTAGGTTGTCTCCATCTCCTCCTCGCTATTTGCGACTTGTCAACTAGTGCTGTCCTTCAGGTTTCACCTTATGACCCTTCTTAGCTCTAGAGCTATCCAATTATCAGGTTCTTTGCTTGTGAAATCATCTTCATATATGGTAAAGAAGAAACTTTTATCTGGGATTTGAATTCAAACGCTGGTGATAAAGAAGAATAGAGAATGTGTATTAAATGAATGGAGTGTTCAGAAGGATGAGATGTTACCTTAGGGATAAGATCAGAATAGTCCCAAAAATAGCTTTCAGATCCTAAATGTCAAAATGAGAAGCTCACTCCTTTAACTTTACTCTCACGGCACAAGATTTATATATGGAATTAACTAGTCGATAAAAATCTATTATCGTACAATACAAACAAAACCTCTCAATCAAAACAACAGGGACATACGAAAGTTCTTAAATAGAAGCAAACACAGAGATGTAGAAAAAACAGAGTAATTTTGTCTTGATATTCGTGGGTGCAGAAGAGAACATATCAGTAAATATGAACATAAACGTTTGTGTTCAATCAAGTTTTTCAATGCCTCTGTTAGTCACTGTTTTTCAATGCCTCTGTTAGTCACTGGCCTTAGTCTTCAAAAAGCAGGCCTTTTTCGTTACCAATAGAAAAAAAGCTTGGAGAATTTTGATATGAGAAAGGTGACGAAAAAATGCTAACCATGGCCCTTATTAATCTTCCTAGAGAAGAGGAAGTTTCCTGGCTTAACATTCCAATGAACAACACTCTTCAAGATTGGAGAAGAGAAACAATAAAACTATGAATGCTGAAAATAATTCAGACCTGAATCTGCGTTACCTGCTTATGCAGACTGGATAGAGCTTTGAACGTGCAGTAGATACAGCCATACATGTCCAATAACATATTTGTTTTCAATGATTCGCACACTCGAGAAGGCTCCATCTGTTGTATCAGAAGCTTGAATTTGCAGGAATATCCAATCCTGCAACAATGTTCTGGATTCATTTATTTCGTAATACATATTTAGTCCAAAAAAGATCAGATTTTGATTTGAATGTGACAAGATTTCATCAATCATACTCGTATTTAGGGTTATATATATTCGTAGAGGAACTCTGAAAACTATTTTTTGATCTCTGTTCTTATATTCGTAGAGGAACTCTGAAAACTATTTTTTGATCTCTGTTCTTGTTTGAGTTCTCTGTTTTTAAACAATCGCTTGAAGTGTCATTGTGTCAATATTTCATATGGTTTTGTCAAAATTATAATTTCCAAGAATGTATGACTCTTTTTCTGGGTATTGGATAAAGTTTTCAGCTTTGATTTAGGCATTGTCTTGCTGTGTTTTGTATAGGTTCTCTGATTCGCTAAAAGTTTTGTGCTTTCTTTTTTTTACCCACAGGTCTTATAGAAGCTAACATTCCTAGAAGCATAACATCTTCCTAGTTCCTATGTGCCTTTTGATATCATGATTGAGGTAAAGCGCCTTCCTAGAAGCATAACATCTTCCTAGTTCCTATGTGCCTTTTGATATCATGATTGAGGTAAAGCGCCTTGGTTTTTCCATGCGTATCATCACAACATTTGTGTTGTTCCATTAAAAAATGGGATCAAAATACATAGCTCCTCCCCAAAAACGAGAAAGAGAATGATACAAACAAAGAAAAAGTTCTTGAGCCTTCAGAAAAAGAAGAAAGTAGAGTTGGAGACTTGAACAAATTCCTTCTATTTTTTCAAGTAGTCCTCCCCAGCAGGAAAATATTGATGCGCTTGCAGGGATTGCCGAAATTAGTGATGGTCATCACAAGTTGATTACAAAACAGGGTTGGAATATATTTCCTGGTGCAATAGAACCAATAGAACACAATGCTGGTGGTAAAGAAGAACAGAGAATGTGTATTATCTCACACAAATGGAGCAATCAAATGACTAGAGAGTTTAGAAGGTTGTAGGAGACTTCAACAGATTCCTTGTATTTTTTCAAGTAGACCTCTCCAGCCAGGAAAATATTGATGCTCTTTCTGAGCTTGGCGAACTTGTTGAGCTTGCCGAGCTGCCAAGAACAGAAAAAAAAAAAGAGTTAAATTATGACTGAAAGTGTAGTCTCTAGTTATGTGAGAGGCTATCCACTTGGTGAAACTCTGCATTTGTTTCCATTGTAATTAACATTCTTCGATACATCAATTAAAAAAAAAAATATGCTCGTTTGTTGTTATCATGCATCTGTGAAAAACCTATGCAGTCATCGTATCATTAACACCAATGTCATGCTCGTTCCCAAGGGATACAATAAAACAGAATAGTAAGATGTTTCAGTTACCATGATGGCTGCAACGTTAAATCAGGTTCTGGAATTTGATCATCTTGATGTTCAGTATTGGGGTCTTGTGCATCTTGTTGTTCAGTAATCATGGAATCAATACACAACATCTTGTTGTTCAGTAATCATGGAATCAATACACAAAGCTTCCCCCTCGGGACATGGATAACTAGAAACTGATGATGAATCTCCCCACCCTAACGTAAGCTCCATATTTGGGGAGGTCAATGTTGTGTCAGTTACTATGTGGCCACAAGATAAGTTGAAATCTTCTACAATGGGAGTTTGTGCATCTTGTTGCTCAGTATTCATGTAATCAATAAACAAAGGTTCCTCTTCTGTCACTGTTTGGTCAAATGGTGAGTTGAGATTTTCTTTAGAGTTTGCTTAGCTGCAAAGGAAGGAAGGAAAAAGTCAAAGCATCAATACTGTGTCTAAATGTGAGAGTCTATAGTCTCTGATTCATTGATGGGTCAATAAATATTGCTTGTTTGTTTTGAAAAACCTTTTAAATCATCTTATTATTAACACAATAGTCATTGCTAGATCTCACATGATCCTATAACACAATAAAACAGAATAGTAAAATGTTTCGGTTACCATGACGAAGTCCAAATAAGACCAGGTTCCAGATTCAGACGAGCGATGGGAATTTGTGCATCTTGTTGTACAGTAATCATGGAATCATGGAATCCTCCGGAAGAAACTGATGACGATTCTCCTTTCCCTAACCGAATCTCTAGATTTGGGGATGCCATCTGTATAATAAACAGAACGATCTATTCTTTTAGATAGTTCTTTCATGAATAAACAATCAACAGAAAGAGATAATAGCTTTCTAGGTCTTACCCGCTTCCGCTTCTTCTTATTCTCAGTCTCTACAACATCACATTTTTCTTCAGACGGTTGGTTGTATTCTGTTTCAGAGCTTCTTCCATCTCTGTCATCCGTAGATGGGGACGCATTCAAGAGTCGTATACCAACTTCTTTTATCACCTGATTCCCCCATGGTGCTTCAAACTTAAATTGTCGTATACCAACTTCTTTTATCACCTGATTCCCCCATGGTGCTTCAAACTTAAATTCCACATCGTTGGATTCCAATTTAGATTGAATACCCGTCGGCTGGAACTTGAAGGAAAACAAAACCAGATGATTCTTCAACATCCCTGACCAACCCACATCCAAGGCATGCTTATAAAATAAGCCGTCGAAGCGGAAGTGTAGATACAGTCTTGAAGAAAATTTGGCTAGCGGTTCAAACACGACACAGACATTAAAGCCTAAAAATTGATGAGAAAGAGAGCTATGAGGTAAAGTGACAGTTAGGGAATTTCCAGAAGCTCTATGATTGAAATATGTAGGCACTTCTCCACCTGGTAAGAGCATAGTCCACTTCAAGGATGATTGTATGATGAGTTCTCTCGCATCTCTATCCAATTTTAAGCAATTCTTGAATTGAAAATACCAATCTTCATCCTTGTCCTTGTCAACCTTATTTCCCTTTTCAATGGTTATATAAAAATCTTTGATTGTGGCATCACTTAACACCATGATGACACCTTCACAATCTGTAAAGCTTACCTCCTTAAGATTTGCCAGTCTGAAGATCTTTGGGGAGATGTTTTTCAATTTACTGCAACCATTCATAGATAATGTAGTGAGTTTTCGAAACATATCAATGCAGTAAGGAATTTCTTCAATGGATGTGTCATCTAAATCGAGTTCTTCAATACTATCTGAAAGCTGAGGAAAACTTGTCAAACTAGAGCAACCATTAAGTAAGAGGATTTTGAGAGTTGACAAGTTGACATCGATAGGAAGAACCTCCAGCCCTGTAGATTTTGATTTTGAGAGTTGACAAGTTGACATCGATAGGAAGAACCTCCAGCCCTGTACATTTTTTCATTTTCAATTCCTTCAATTTTTGTAGATTTCCAATTGTGGAAGGAAGCGTCACCAAACTTTTGCATTCGGAGAGATCCAAATACTTAAGATTAGTAGCCTTTGAAAGATCTGGAATTTCTTTCAGGTTTCCAGATTGTGACAGATCCATCCACTCAAGACTCCCAAGCGACTGAAACAAAAAACAAAACATTTCCAAGCTTCACGCATTATAAAATATATGTGTATAAACCACAAACCATTTTGACAATTCTGGTTATACTTAATTCGTTGTAACAGATTTCAAACAAACAATCATCAAATGATATAATATTAACAATGTACCTGGACGCCTTCCTTAACAATGTACCTGGACGCCTTCCCATAGCTTCTCCATCGTGAAGCCTTTTAAATTCAGTTGAACTATATGTTCTGGAATAAATTTAAGTGGACAACATCTCCTAAGACAATCGAGATAATCAAGTCCTGGCAGATTCTTGTTCCATATACAATCTTCTACGGTTATCTCAATTCCATGTGGTAAAGTTTCCATTTTAATCTGAGGGAAATTTTTCAATTTGGAGCATCCTCCGAGATTGAGGTACTCAAGAGATTCTGAGTTTAGAGGATTTGGAAAACTCTCTGAATTGTAGCAATTTGAAAAATCTACTCTCTCGAGGTTTATAGCTTTAGAAAGATCTGGAATTTCTTTCAAAGAACAGGACCAACTCATCATGATTGTCTTGAGGCTTCCAAGATGCTGAAAACAAAAGAGCAAAAGAGGGAATTTGTATACATAATAACAGGTTCTCAACAAATACAGTGAAGAATTAGTTACCTGAGTTCCTTCCCACAGTTTCTTAAGCTTACTGTACGACATTCTGAGTTCAACGAGAAACTCAGCCTTAAAATTAGAAGGCAAACACTTCAATGGACACCAGTGCCAATATAGCCATTTGAGTTTTGGAGGTAAGTAAACGACGCCCGGAGGAAATTTCTTATAATTATAATTATTATAAATAGATAGAACTTGGAGATTAGACATTCCTTGGAACGATTTTTCATATAAATAGATAGAACTTGGAGATTAGACATTCCTTGGAACGATTTTTCACGATTTTTCATCTAATGAGAAATATGACTTGAGTGCTGATACCTCAATAGCTATCCCGAACACAGTTTCCGTGCCCTGAAATATTAACCAAAAAAAAACCAGTTTTGTTGTTATATATATTTATTCTAAACTATCTAATAAAATATTCAATAACATGAACTAAAACCTACCTAAAAATAAAATATTTACTTATTTAGGGAATATTTCCTATATTGCCATATTTTAGGGTTTCCAAATATGCTCTTTTTGTCTTTATCTGTCATTATTTTCCTCTTCCCTATATATGTGTGGACTCTAAGATAGCACACAAAATTATTTTTTCTTTTGAAAAGTTGTGTCAGATGGTATAATGCATTTTTTTTCTCCTCTCTACAAAATCGTGCCAGACAGGTCAATAGTCTTTGATGTCTCTCTTTTCACACCACTGTCCACCACCACTCACTAATGTCAGCACCACTGTCCACCGCCGTCCCTAACACCACCGCCCCACTTTGATGTCTCTGTTTTCTCACCACCATCCACACCAGCATCACTGTCCACAACTTTTCTATTCCTCTTCCAACAAGCACTCTATACATCATCGCCGTCAATTAGCACCGTCTTCATCACCATCGTCCCCATTACCACTGTCCATCAACACCACCACCACTCACACTAGCACCACTATCCACCACCACTCACTAATGTCACCATCACAACTATCCACCACCGCCGTCTCCAACACCACCGTCTCATCACCATCGTCACCATCACAACTGGTTTTCATCTTCATATCTTCTTCTTCATGATTTAGAATGATGAGAAAAAAGTACTCGGATTAAGAAAAAAATGAGAGAGAAAAAAGAGAGAAAAGAAAATTCTTCATGATTTAGAATGATGAGAAAAAAGTACTCGGATTAAGAAAAAAATGAGAGAGAAAAAAGAGAGAAAAGAAAAGGAAAGAAAAAAAATAGTCTTCAAAAGAAGAAATAGAAAAGTTGTAGATAAAAATGGCATTTCTCCATCAATGTATATACTTGGTATATGCATTTTTTGAATAAGTAATTTTATATTTATTAAAAGAAACTAAATCTTTATAGAAAAATGAAGAATTTAGAGAGAGATGGGATAATGGTTGTCTGACTTCTCGTTACCATGAATCATTTGCATTTACGTACACAATTACGTATCTCACACAAATATTTTAGCTTTTTCTAAAAACTCATTTTTTTTGTCCATTAAATCTAAAACAATCAAGTTTTATAAATTATTGTTGCAAAAGCAATCAAGTTTTGTAAATTTCTGAATTCAAAACAATCGAGTTTTGTAAATCTTCGATTACAAAATAATCAACCTTTATAAATATTTTTCAAAGCCAAAATCATTTTTAAAAACCTAAAACCAATTTGATAGATTTTTTCCTTCTTTGGAATAAGGTAATTCTTGCACCATGTGCGGGTATACATATTGTAAAAAATATTTCGCAAAAACATAAAACTATCAATTGTTTTAATTAGTTTAAAATTCATAGAAAATAATTTAACCACTATCGTCGTATATAGATTTAATTCCTCAAATATTTTTATATTAATCTAACCCCTTGATTATGGTTAGATAGATTTAACCCATCAACTATTTTTATATTAATCTAACCCCTCAAATAAAGTTCTGTTATTGAATTTTCTCTTTCGCTACAACACCGATATGCACATGTTTAGTTTATACATCACATTTCAAAATTTGAAAAATCACCGTTGAGAAATTAGATTAATATGTGCATGACGGTATTGTAACGGATGAAAAAAATTCAATAACGAAACTATAGTTGAGAGGTTAGATTAATATAAAAATAGTTGATGAGTTAAATATCTATTTGACAATAATTGAGAGTTAGATTAATATAAAAATAGTTGAGTGCTTAAATCTCTATCTGATAATAGTTGAGTGTGAAATCACTTTATTTACTTAACAATTTTTGTTGGGGAAAACAAACCTATTTACCCATGAACTATTTTCATATCATAATACTTTTCCACGAACTATTGTCCTCTTTTTATATCCCATGAAATTAAAGTTGCTGACTTATTTGCCCACAAAATTGAAATTCGAGGACAAGTAGGTCTGCAACTTTCATTTCATGGTCAAATAAATGTATAACTTTGATTGCATGGGCAAATATACAACAACTTTGATTTAATGAAGATATAGAAAGAGGACAATATTTCGTGGGTAAATATGTTGATATGACAATAGGTCATGGGTAAATAGGTTGTCCTCCCTATTTGTAATAATAAAGTATAATTATTTTAATAATTAAATCATAATGGCATGTTCGTAAATAAGGTCCGTGAGAGTGATTTTGAGGAAGATACCTAAGCCTTTTTGCTTCTCAATTAATATATACGGGATGATTATGCATATGTAGATTTTTAAAAGTATTTGTTAAATATATATGTATTAATTCAAAATTCTATAAATAGGTAGCAAATTAATTAAAAATTCAAAAAAAATATTTTTTATAATTTATTTTTAAAATTTCTTAATTAAATAAAATTTTATTAAAAAAATTCTAAAACACATATTCGTAAATATTGTCCGTGAGAGTGATTCTAGCGACGACACCTAAGCTTTTTTGCTTCTCAAATAATATATAGGGGATGATTATAAATATTTAAGTGATATGTATTAATTCAAAATTCTATAAATAGGTAGCAAATTAATTAAAAATTCCAAAAAAATATTTTACTTAAGTTTTTTTGTTTCTCAAATAATACATAGGGGATATTGCCAAATAATTATAATATTTATTTTATTAAATAAAATTTCAACCAAAATTATATTTTATTAAATTAATTTTTTTAATTATATTTATTATTTGACGTGAAGAATTTGACAACTTTAATAATAAATGTTTTTTTGTTATTATATTTTGTTATTATTTTTTGTTAGTTAAAATTTACTTAAAAGAATTTGATAAGTTTTAATAAAATTATATTAAATATTAATATTTACCATGTTGATATTTCATTTATATTAATCAATTTTCATTTAATTATAAAGTTCCATCAGATAAACTTACCGTTTAAAGATTTTTTTTTTTTTTGTCAGGAGGATAAATCTACAGCTAAATCCTACCGGCATAATCCTCAAGCTACAACAACAAAAATCTATAGCCCAGAAATCTATAGCTAAAAATTCTACAAAAAATTTACACTTAAAATCATACAGTCAGAATCCTAAAATTACAGACTAAATTTAGTCTACGGTCAATCCTAAAGCTACAGCCAAAAGTGTCCAAAAAAAATTCTACGGCCAAAACTCTAAAATCTAGCCAAAATTCTATAACACATCTCTTAGAATGGCACATGTATTATTTTACAGTACTAATACATAAGTATTACTATTCAACAGTTTTTTAATTTTATTTTAATTAATATAAAGTCATGCATAAAAATGAGCATGTGCATAAAACTTACTGATTGATGGGTAAATACGTCTTCAATTTCCTTAGGATCCGTCAGAAAGCGACGTCGTCCAGGGTTACCCTTTGATTCTACTCTATCAATTTCTCTACCTAATTTCTCTAGCAAATTGTGCATCTCTACGACTTCTTTATCTAACTCGTCTTCACATTCTATGATACGTATGAGGGACTTTTCGGCCAACCTTTTAACCCCAAAGTTACCATCTCCAAAAAAGTCATTGATGAACTTCACACTCAAACCATTGAATACACATGCAATCCAAAGGAATATACATCGATCTTTTTCGTTCAATCTATTGTAGCCGACTCTTAATACCTTCATAATATCTTCTTCTAAACCATTTTGGAGCTCAGGTAAAACCTCCATCCACGAACTTTCTTATGATTTAACATTCGCTCCACCATTCCTGAATGATATACTTCTATGTTCTTCTTGAAGATTTCCACGAGCAATTGTTTTTCCCAACACAATTTCATGCCAAGATCTTCATTGTCGGTGCTTTTATAAGTTACAAAAGCGTGGAAGGGAAATTTGGGAGAGAGATGACTGAAAAGAACTCTTCCTAAGGTACTCTTACCAATCCCCGATTGTCCCCAAATCCCTATCATTCTAGCTTCTTCAGATTTGAAGCACAGTTTTGATTCCATTGCTTCTATATGAGCTTCGATTCCGACAAAGTCACCAAAACCATTCGACTGTGGAAGAAGTTTATTGAAAACATCATTGGCTATCTTTTCAACCATATCTGCTTCACTAGGCCTAATAACAGATAGTCAACTATGTCAATAAAGAGGCATACTTAAAACCACATCAAAGTCTATGCACAAATAAAATTGTAGTTCTTAGATAACTAAACACACATAGAAAAAACAATATACCCGTTACCAAGATGCTCTCCAGCCAAACCAGCTACATCTTTGAGAGCTTGCTTCCACCTTTGTATCTCATCATCTGTTTTGCCCTTGCATGTTTTCATAAAATGCTTTCCAAATTTTCCTTTCTGTTTTCTAACATGAGAAGGATCAACATAATAGAAAACTGGTATAACCATTTGCTTCAACTCCTTAAAACAATATACCCGTTACCAAGATGCTCTCCAGCCAAACCAGCTACATCTTTGAGAGCTTGCTTCCACCTTTGTATCTCATCATCTGTTTTGCCCTTGCATGTTTTCATAAAATGCTTTCCAAATTTTCCTTTCTGTTTTCTAACATGAGAAGGATCAACATAATAGAAAACTGGTATAACCATTTGCTTCAACTCCTTAGAACACTTGTGTATTTCCACCAACTCATCTAAGCACCACGTGGAAGATGCATAGTTCTTAGAGAATATAACCCAACTCATCTAAGCACCACGTGGAAGATGCATAGTTCTTAGAGAATATAACTATTGCAATCCTTGCTTCATTAATCGCCAGTAAAAGCTCATCGGCGATTTGGTGACTTCTCTCGATTCCATTATCGATGAATGAATTGATAGCTTTGCGATTGAACTCCTTGAGAAGATAGCTGAGGAACCCCCTGCGAACATCTACACCGCTGAAGCTCGGGAAAACGTCGTATCTCCAGCTGCCAGTGGAAGAAGAAGAAGCTGCCATTGGAGATGATTAAGAGAAGAGGAAGATTTGTAGAAAAAAAAAAAAAAGGAAGATTTTTTTAAGAGAAGTAAGTCTTCAATATAGTGACAGAAATAATGTCACGTTCCAACGACTTGTGAAGTAGGTCTTCAATATAGTGAGGGAAAGAGAGAGAAATAATGGCACGTTCCTTTCCTCAAAGACTTGGATAGAAGACTTACTGT